>CAJVPN010000737.1:0-22075 GCA_910592215.1 Entrophospora candida
TTACGACCACCAATATTACCAGGAATGCCTGATGATTATGTGCAAATGATGCAGAAGTGTTGGGATGAAGATCCATCAAAAAGACCAACTTCTGAAGAGCTTTTGGATTTTGCTAGAAATAAATTAAAAGAAATTTTTAAAAATGAAAGTTTGAATATTAATAAAAAAGACTCTAGTTTAATGAAAAGAATATTCAAATTTTCTAAAATTAAAAAGCATAATAATAATGATAACAGAAGCAGTGATGGTGGTGATGGTAATTCACAACAAATACACGAATCACATCCAGATGCATATCATACAAGTAGAATATTAAATGGTGAAATTACTAAATCAATAAGCTTAAAAGGTTGTACAAGTAATGATAGTTCATTGAATAATCTTGATTTTAATTCTTTTCTTATAAATGCTGATTTTAATAAAGGTAAAAAAAAGTTCATTACTGATTAATTGGAAATTACTATCCATTAATTATTACTAACAGTATTTTATTCCCATTTAATCAATTAATGAACATTAGATTCTAGTAACAATAATAAAAGAAAAGATGTTGAAAGAATAGATGAAGTTGATAAATTATCAATGGATGATTAATTTAATCTCTACTATAAATTTATTCATTACATTAGTCATATCTTTTTATTTTATTCTTTCATTTTAAAGCTAAATTATAATCTTTCGAAATAATAAATTTTTTTACTATTTTAATTCTTGTCCTAGAGCAGAAAATATTTCTGATCAGACATTTTTCTCTTTCCTTTATTATTATTGTTTGTGGTTGTTGACCTTTTCCTATTTCATAAGGTCGCATATAATAAATTCAACATTTTTGAATTCATACTTGTGGTGGAAATATCATTTGTTGTGTGATATAACATCACTCTGGTAAGAATTGTTTATTAATATATCCATTAATGTTATAAAACTTGATTATAGTTCATAACATAGAATATCCGAGAACTTTCTTTGGAGTATATGCTAACTCTATTATTCCACCATAGGGAAAGCACTAAATATAAACCGTGTTAAAATTATTCTCGCTCTAGTGGCACACTGGAGGACACAAAGTCCCACTCTTTAAGGCATAACTACTATTCCAAACGCCCACCGACAATCTCCTCCTTTGTTTCGGGTGGGCGGTATTTAAAATTATTTGCTTTTTGCAAATAATCTTACTTCCAAATTTCTGAAATATACAATCGATGATACTTCAATATATTCGTCACGAATTAGTGAACTGCGTTTACATCATTTACCGAATTATTAAAACAATAAAAATTTCTTTAAATTATTTATTTATTATATTATAATGGAGACTTAAATTTTGAAATTGGTTTATCAAATAATTGAGTTATTTTTCAAAAAAATAATAAAGCTTAAACCTAATCACGTGACTCACAAGGTTTTTGTTGTAAAACAAATGAATGATACAAAATCAAAGATAACTCTCTTTGTATTCCTGACGGATTCGGAAAGTATGAACTTTGATATAAAAAGCTAATCATGTCAAGTATTACGGGAATGAATTTTGTTTGTTTGTTTATTACACGCATTCTATTGAATGTATCAAATAAATCTCAAGAATTTTATTTTATACAATGTCATTTTATAAATTGTTGTTACCAGAAAGAAAGGGATTTGTATTAGAGAAAATGAAAGACTATTTTTTTTCGTTAGCCAAAAAAGAAAGACAAAGTTTATTTATGAATTTGAATTATTATATTAATGCAAGAAATAAATTTGGCAAACCAAAAGAATGTAATCAACAAGATGCTCCGATAGATTTTCTGAAAAGTGTATTATTAGTATACAATTACAAAATCTTTTTGCTACTTGGATATCATAGTTGATAACAATATCAAATTCTCATATTCAGAATGGATACCTTACGATCATTTCAAAATTAGCTGAAGGTGGATTTATTATATAGTTTTTGGTTACAATGAAAAGGAAAATGAATTTGGTTGGTTATTTAGGAGCGGATGGAGTAATATTAAAAATTTTAATGAATTCAAGTTTGATGATAGTTGTCATTTAAAACAAAAATAAACAATATATAGTACTGACTTGATTTTGTGTTATTTTCATGCAATGAGCTATTGCACAAATGATTATTCCAGATAATAGAAATTATGAAATTATTTATCGGATGGAAGCTTATTCATTCAAAATTAACATTAAAAGATATAATTACGTATTACATGTATAAAGTTTAATCCACTGTGATTTACACAGTGTGGTAATATATTATTACAGATTTGAAATTTGTGGACCGGTTGATGAAAATCATCAAAATCTATGAGCTACTTGATGGTAAAAATAATACAAAAAACACAAAAGAAACAGATATTTATGAAATATTTGACCATTTGATGACCATCAATATTACCAAGGAAATTTATATTAATAGTAATTGTAGCAATAGTAATTGTAGCAATAGTAGCAGCAATCATAGTAATTCAAAACAATTACCCCAAATCACATCCAGGCGCATTTAATAAAAGTAGAATTTTGGATGATGAAATCTTAAAGTTTTAAAAGTAATGAATGATAGTTCGTTAATGATCTTAATTATGATTTTAATAAATAATTATCTAAAAAGATTAATTATTTTTTAATTAATCAATTGATATTAAAGTTGATGATAGAGGATTGGAAGAATTTGGAAAAGGATCGATGAATGGTTAATATTAAAGTTTTTGAATTATCATCACTACATATGTTTTTATGTAATTACGATTTGTTTGTCCAGTTTCGATAACAACCGATAAAAATTTTTTTGTGAAACAATAATCGAACAGCGTTTTTAGTAATATGTAATAACAATAATAAAGAAAATTGTTACTTGTTTTAAAGGCAGAGCAAAACAATGAAATTCTAATTTTAGTTTTTTATTTATGATCAATTTATACATGATTGGAAAATTGTTTCTTTAAATTCGACTTATTCATATACTTTAAGAGATATTATATAAGCACACTTTATGTTCTTTGTACTTTAATAACAAAAGATTACTTGTTATCATAAACAAGCAGACTACTCCAAAAAATAGCTCGTTTTGGGGCAGAAATGGTTATAAATTTGCTTGTTTTGTAAAATATATAAATAAAATGATATCATTGAATAACACATTCAATTCATTGTTTGTTTATTTTATTAGCCCAATTCTAATGTTATATAGGATATATAGGAGGAATATTTCAAAACCTTAAAAGAATCATTTCTAAAAATCGACATATCCGAATCTGGATTTGGATTGTAACAACCTCCAAATGGTTATTGGTTATCATAAATTTTTTCCTTCCAACCTAGTTAGGTATTATCATAGACCAGCGCCTTCCTATCTTTACATTCATTCATTATTACAAATCTCTCTCTTGCTTGACCAGCAATGAAATTTATAAATAGCAAAAGTTCTGTATGACGACTGTAAATTATATTATTTCTATTTTAATTTTATTATTTCGAAACCTTCCGCTGGTTACGTTCCACACCCACTCATTGAATGACTTGTTTTACTTAACAGCTTCGGACAATCTTTTAATTTGTGACCAAGCCGTTGGGTTTATATCCAGCGACAATTTCATTTAAATAAATTTAGATTTTCAGGCTTTGGTGTTAACTTTATTTAGATTAATTATTTTAGATTCTTGGAATTTTTTTTGAATTCTACCCTCGATGTTATCACTATGGCATATATTTGGGTTAATTAATGACAACAATAACAACAATAATAATAACAATAATAGTAATAATAATAAAAATATTGTCAATATTTTCATCAAGACAATTTAATATTTAATAATTGTTATTTAGCTAGCACGGACAAAATATTTAATATCAAGAATTTGATTTGTTCCGGATAATTTATTATGTGGTGTGTATGAATTGGTTACGTAAAGATTGGATGTGCAAATGCATGATATTATGAATATTTAATATAAGCTAGGTAAATAAATATACCACAAATATTAAATATTAAAGAATCATTCATTAATGCAATGTTAGACAATATAATCATGTTTTTGTAAATGAGGTTTTTAGTTATTTGTTTTGTGTAAATTATATTAAACATTTTAATGTTTACGGCATTCAATTAACTCTATTGATTTGTATACTCTTTTACAATGATGAAACTTTGCTTTTGAAACAAAAATAAATGCTTGCAGCGAGAATTAAATTAAATATTTCTAGCGTTTGATATTAGCATTAAAACAGTAGCTATTTATACGTACAGATCACGTGTGATTTTTTAATTTCCCATTAAATTTTTATTCTGGTGTTCTACTGTTGTGATCAATTAAAAATATTATGTTTGTTTAATCAGTCACAAAACTAATAGAGACTAATGCACAAACTAAACTTAATCGATCACTGATTAACCGCCAAAATTTTTTTTTAAAGTTCACTCATCCCTTTTTCTACAACAACTAGAATAAAACGAGAATAAATACTTCTAATTTTGGGTGGTTTCCATTAAATCATCTTCTATGAATACTGCTTTACATCTTTAAGTTTAAAATGTCTCATTAACAATATCACCTTGCTAATAATATTTCATTATATGCAATGCCTTAATTTAGGAAATGTTTTATTTCCTTATTGAATATTCGCTAAATTTGTTATATAAATATAGCGATTCCACTGGTTATAATTTAATTTTGATATGATTTTTCGTAACAACTTGTATAATAAATAAATAATTATTAATTATTAATAATAATAATAATAATAATTAATAATGATGATGATAAAATAATAAATAGGCTCTGGAATCTTTTTTTTTCTTTATATTTTAAAAATATTTATGTTTGCCTTACTGGGGATTGATTGATAGAAGTTTTTAAGGATTTTTGTTTTTTTTTTTTGAGAAAAACAATTCTTTTTAATAAATAAATCACCACATGCATTCTTTTTCACAACAATTTGTTTATTTCTTTCTATATACTTAAATATTTATTATTATTATTAATCTCCATATATATTCACAATCGCACTCACACTCGCACTTACGCAACACAGATTCACCATCATTTGAATTGAATTGGTTCTTACATATTTGAAGTATCAATTAATTATCTATATTTATTATATTACATGTTTTACGGTTTTTTTACTTTCTAGATTGCTTCCATACACAATAATAAATAAAAACACATAAATTTCAAAGACTACACCCACCATAATTATACCCTAACCACCATCACATCTTCCTAAATAAAAAAAATAAAAAACAAACAATAATAATAATATTCCGTCGACTTTATCTATCATTATCTTATCACTATACTGGTATACAAAAATGACACTAATCCAAAAAAAGGTGATTGTCAATGTTGATTATGTTAATAACTTTAATGATTCTAACGATTTTAATGATAATGGTGATGGCGATGGTGATGATATTATTGAGGAAATAAACATGGGGAAAAAGACACTAAAGAAACTTGGATCGTTTATTAGTAAAAAAATAGTAAGCAATTGATTTTTTATAAGGTGCTGTTGTATTTGCATCTTTAGGGCGCATGTTCATATATCACGAAACATGTAGCATATTTTTATATATATCGCATATGCAATGAAAAAAATATGTGCACACCGTCTTTTATACACCAATATCATGTCGCACTTTTTTTAAAATTGAAAAACAAATAATTTTTCAATCATCACATATATCACACAACAATAACAAACATGATCATTATATAATTTATATATAAATTCATTACATAAAAAATTTGATTAAAACCCGTAAATTATCTCTTTTTTCTCTTTGTAGCTTTTTTTCTTAAAAATTTTTTTGCCTTAGGTATTTTATTTTTGCAAAATATACATAAATATAAATTTAATACTTGCTAATAAATCTTTTTTTTTTTTTAAATCCATATTTTAAAACATCATATTTAAAAGTTAAGCAAATCAACTTTATCAACGGTCATGCGCTTTTGGAAAAAAAAAAAAAAAAGTCAGCACAAACGTCAATCTAATAATATTGATGAAATTATCAGCAACGAAAAAGACAACGTCATGACCGATAACAATAATAATTATTATAATAACGGTAACGAGGATAATGATGACTGTATTAACAACAACTGCAACAACAATGGAATCAACAATTATTTATCATTCATAAATCAAGAAAAACCACAATTTGAACACGATAATCATGAGAATACAAAGAAACAAAAACATTTGTCCATAACATCCTCGTGCAATTCTTATAATTATTACACCTCACTCAAATCTTTCAACCTATCGATTAATTCATCAAGCACAAGTTTAACTTCTATCACAACTCCCACCAGCATAAAATCATTGTCATATTCAGCTTTTTCGTCTTTAACTTTTGATGATTTGCCAGTTGAAATCATAATAAAGATTTTCGATTTCCTCATTGAACCGACCGATTGTCTAAGAGTTTGGAGAGACAATTATTACAGCGAAAACAACAATTATGATAACGACATATCACCGAATCACTTTAATAATGAAATTCTTTTCTCACGTGACCAGTGGTTTGCGGCTGAAAATCAACGAAGAATTTTGAGGCTGACGTGTAAAACTTGGAATTCAATTTTGCTAGGGCTACTAACTCAAATGGAAATCGATCTTTACAGGACAAAGGTAAAAATATTACGTCTCGCATTCTATTTATTTTTTTTTGCGAAAATATTATTAATTTTATTAATTTTATTTGCTGTTGCTATTTTTAATTATTCATCTAATATAGAAATACGAATTAGAAAATTGTGTTTTACGCCCAAGGAATCTTCAAAAACTTTCAATCTATGATACAGGTTTCTCAAATAACAATCCAATCTTAGGTACTGGAATTGATCAATGGCTAAGTCAAAATGTTTCACAATTGCAAAGCTTATCACTGAAAGATTGTCACGATTTAACGATCAACGGGTATGCATATAAATGTAAATCGCTATTGGATATTATTCGTCACTATTATTATACGTTGTTCATGCATAACTAATAATATTTATATATATATATTTTTTTTTTCAAACCTTTTAAATAGATTATTGAACCTTCCAAGCATATTAACTGAATTGAAGATAATCAATTGTTCACAAAGTAAGTATCACCAATAATAATAATGATTTCCTTGTTCGACATCTCTCATCTCAATTCTTTCTCAATTCTTATTCGCACCTTTTTTTCTTCTCGAAAATCTTTTTTTTTTTTAGTTATTCCTGAATTGATAATTGTGCTAAAAGGCTTGTCAAATTTAAATCATTTGACATTAAACACAAATCGATTCTTTGTTGATCCATCATTCTCCAAAGATATCGAAAAAACTTTACCAAACCTTACATCATTACATATTATCATACCTTGTAACACCAAATTCGGCACTGGCCTCAGTTATGACATTGACAACATAACAAGAGTAATATCGGATGACATGATTATAATCAAACAATGCATTCCACCAAACAGTTTTCCAAATCACATTAAAGAATTGATTTTGTCACAGGACCTTCCGCAAAAGAAGCATCGCATATTAACAAAAAACGATTATGAACAAATGGGTCCGGATGATGGGTTACCGTTAAAAGTCAAGCATGTCTTGGTGTTGAATGATCCAAATGCTTATCCCAGTTCATTAAAACGTTTAGATGTCTCTAAATGTTTCTTTGACAACAACTTATTTGCTTTGCCATCGGACCGGACAACATCTTTGTCACCATTGACGCATTTGACCGCGAGTTATCCTTCTTTACCACGAGATTATGACACTATCAGTTTACCATCAACACTCGAATATCTTAATGTAACGGGTTTCGTTTATCATGCTGCCTACGAAAGTGACTCGCACTACACATATCACGCATACGGTAGAAAATGGATTGATTTACTTCCGAAAAATGCTCCGTCACTACACACTCTGATATTACACTTGTACACATATGATCCAGAAAATCTTTATTCGATTATCAAGTCCCGATATTCGAAATCTTTACGTAAATTGGATATTAGCATTTGCTATTCCGGAATTACCGGTTTCGAGAATGATGATTGTTTATGCGAGAAAAAATGTTTCCAGGCACAATGTTATCGACGACAAATGATCAGGTCGCTTTCAAACTTAAATGAACTGCGGTTACACAATACAATATATGATGGTGATTTGGACCAGTTACCTGATTCATTAAAATATTTGTATTTGTATTCAGGCTACAAACAAGATTTGACAAATGAGACTTTGATGAATTCAAAACTAAAAAAGAAATTGACAACAACAACAACAACATTTCCTAATAATAATATGCAAATACTTGAGATGAATTCAGGAAGATTTGGATGTTTGGAAACAATTGTTGATTATAATAATGTTAATAATAATTATTATAATGATTATAATAAATGTTGTTGTTTAATGTTTAAACTTGGTAAAGGTATTAATGAATATGATCACTATGATTATTATTTAATGTAAATTTTTTAATTGGGAGGGATGTAAATTATATATTTTTTTTTTTGAGCGGGTTGTAAAAAATTTCTTTCAATAATTTAATTAATTAATTACATTTTTACATATTTTTTTTTATTGTTTATATATATATATAGTTATATAATTTTTTTTTTTTTGTAAAATTTTTTTTTGTATTTTATTTTTTTTGTACTTTTTTGCTTATAAACTAATACTAATATTTTTGTAGATCAAAAAGAAAAAACAAAAAAACGAACATTTTTTTATTTTTTTTTTTTCCAAAAAAAAATAATCTATAAAAAATAAAAGATATCTGATTATTAATTTTTTTTGCAAATTTTTCTTGTCATATGGTCATATGAAAATTATAAAATGAGAATCACATTCAAAATGGGCCGATTTATATATAAATGTTTCAATGAATGAATTTTGAATTGTATAAATACAGTAAAAATTTTTTCAATCAATTTATAATTAATCAGTCAAAAACCAAAAATGCCAAATTCATCTAAAAGTCTATCATCATCATCAACAGCAACAATAAAAATCCCAACCAACCTAAAACCATCAGATCCACAAGGTTCTGAATTATTAGAACAGGAAAGATCACGAGCAACATTCAATGTACAAGACTTGACATTGGTAATATATGGTCGTAGGGATTTGGAGAGATTTGACAGAATTTTGAAAATACTAGAGAATGATCCGGACCTTGATAAAAGCAATATTTATTTTCTGGGTCGGACTGAATTATTTGAGCGTTCTTTACGAACAGAAAAAAAACTCGTAAAATTATCAAAGTAAGTTGTGTTATTTGAATGATCGAATTAATAAAATTTATTGATTTTAATTCATTCGTTGATTTGATTTGATCCATCTAAGATAAAAATTAAATCCTCATTATTACTATTGATTAGAGAGAATAAATGGAGCCCCGAAGAAATTCAAATTGCCATATTTCTTATTGATTTAGCTGGCCCGGTAACTATTTCTTTCATTCCCTTCTCACATTTCTTTTCTCCCAAAAAAAAAATAAAAAAAAAATTTTTAAACATTACTTATTTTTTTATTTATATATATAAATAATCAGTTTGGAGTTCATCGATCAATGTTTATACCAACACTAATAGGTCAAGGAAATGAAGAACAAAAAAAAAAATTTTTACATCAAGCCCTAGACTATAAAATAATTGGATGTTATGCACAAACTGAATTGGGTCATGGTTCAAATGTTCAAGGTTTGGAAACCACAGCTACTTATATACCAGAGACCGATGAATTTGAAATCCATTCACCATATTTGACTGCTCCCAAATGGTGGGTTGGTGGTTTGGGAAGAGCTGCGTATGTATATAATATACAGTAGTACCTGTAGTAGTAGCATTGACTCTTTATTAGTTTTTTAAAAAAAAAAGGAGTAATAGCAATATATTATTTGTTTATTATTATCATATGTTTCTAGAAACCATGCAATAGTAATGGCAATATTAATAACGAATGGAAAGTCATTTGGTCCACATCCTTTTGTTGTTCAGATACGTGATCTGGAAACACACCAACCTTTGCCCGGTATAACTATTGGTGATATAGGACCAAAATTTGGGTAATTATTTTAAAGGGGGGATAAATTATCAATTATTCCTTTTTTAACGTCACATAAATTACATTCCACGACCAACCCACACCCAATACACACCCACATATATAGTTATAATTCAATGGATAATGGATTTATGTTATTTGATAAAGTGAGAATTCCCAGATTCAATATGCTATCAAAATATTCTCGGGTAGAGAAAGGCACTGGTGTGTATAAGAGTCCACCAAACAACAAGTTATCATATGGTACTATGGTACTTGTACGTTCAGTAATCGTCACTGGTGTTTATTTGGCTATGGCACGTGCAGCCACCATTGCAGTTAGGTATTCGGCTATCAGAAGACAATTTGTTGATAAAGATAATCCAAAAAGATTAAAAGATGGGTTAGTGATAATGGAAGACATGATATGAGGAGGATGTGGAAATTTACCCAATTTTATATTTTTACTAACCTTATTATTATTATTATTGATGCTAATTTCTAGTCGTATAGTAGAAACCTCAGTGTTAGATTACACGATGCAACAATATCGTTTGTTTCCAGTTGTAGCGCAAGCGTTTGCTTGCTATTTTACAGCAAAAGCGCTTCTGAATTTGCATCATAAATACACGGCACAAAGCTCAGATGGTGATTTTTCGTTATTGGCAGATTTGCATGCGTCAAGTTCCGGACTGAAATCATTGACATCAACGATGGCGGTTGATGCTATTGAGGATTGCAGACGAGCATGTGGCGGACATGGATATTCTAGTTTTAGCGGTTTCTCTAAATTCTATCAAGATTATTTACCAAATACTACTTGGGAAGGTGATAATTATATTCTAACACAACAAACTGCTCGTTTCGTAAGTAAATATCTTTAATGATAATGTATAGAAGGGGAATTTTTAATTTTATAACAAATATCTTTTTTCCTCTTAAACAACTTGAAACAAATAGTTATTGAAATCATATAGAGATTTGGTGAATGGCAAAGTTATTAATGGTTATGGCAATCCTTCCGAATATTTATTAGACTATTTGAATAACCCAACTGATAAATGTCAAGCAACCGAATCGAATCATTTTCTTGATCACGCAACACAACTAAAAATATTCGGGCACAGGGCAGCTCACCTAATCTCAAAGACAATCGATAAATTAGATAATCGTAACGCGTCGTGGAATTCATCATTGGTGGAAATTAGTAAAATATCAAAAGCGCATTGTCAATACTTGCTGGTACGTAATTTCACCGGGGCGTTAGGCGATGGTAGTAGATTGGGCGAGGAGGAACAAAGAATTTTGTCAGCCAGTCCAAATTTAAAAAATGTTTTGACATCATTGTGTAATTTATTCTCGTTGCACACGATAATTGAAAAAGAGTCGGGAGAGTTTTTAGAGTCAGGGTATTTGTCGATTAGACAGGTGGAGTTGATAAGAGAGGAGATTTATAATTTGTTGAGAGAAATCAGGCCAAATATTGTTGGATTGGTTGATTCATTCCATTTATCAGATTACCTTTTAAATAGTGCTTTGGGAAGATCTGATGGTAAGGTTTATGAGACAATGATTAATTGGGCAGTCAAGGAACCACTTAATAATATAACATTTGATATTGATCCAAATAGTACAAATTCATTTAAAGGAATTAAATCCAAAATTTAAATTAAAATTTAATTAATTAATTAATTGTTATTTTGTAAAAGTATTTGTTGATTAAATGTAAAAAACTAATAAGTATTTAATTTTTAAATTAAGAATATTTCACAGATCATCATCATCTTTATCTGCCATTTGACACATCTAATAAAATAAAAATAAAACATTAGTCATTTTTCAATTATTTTTTTCTGATAAACTTTTTAATTAATTAATGCATACTTTTCTATATTTCTGATATGGAAATGAAGGAGCAATATCGATATCACTTTCAGGAAAAATCCATTCTAAAAATCTCCATAGTAAAAAGTCGATTGCAACTAGCACACAAAATATTTTTCCTGCCCAAACCCCGCATCCATAATATCTAAAATGTATATATTAAAAAAAAGTTTTTTTTTTTTTTTTTTGGTAAATATAATAATATATTTTGAATTTGAGAAGTTTTAGAAATCATCGAACCTTCTTAATCTTTCCATCAATGGTGGAATTCTCATTTTCCAAATTGAATCATAAACCTTTTATTTCATCATTTCATTTTTTCATTATTGTTTATGATTAATTTATTTATGCTAATATTTATTTATTTGAAAAAACAAACCCAATTGATCACATTTTTTTATTCATACCTTTTCAGTTCTTTCAGCAATGTTTACCCAACTATACATTTCTTTTATTTCATCATGAAATTTTATTGGATTGACTTCTTTGAGTCTAATCATTTCTATAGCTTTTATTACAACATTTACTAGATCTTTAAAAAAAAATAATTAAAAATTTTTTTTTAGTAATAAATTGATGAAATAATGAAAAAATGAAATGGGGATTTATTTCACCTTCTTCTTCAGGTTTAGCGAAAATAATCATATTCCTTGGTAATACTTCGGGAACACCTCCAACTTTTGTACTTACAACAAGTAAACTATATATATATAAATTATAAATCAATCAGTCAATCAATCAATCTATCAATTAATAAAAAATTAGTGAGTGTATTATTTTTATATATTGTCATTAACATACACACCCACAACAAGCTGCCTCTACAATACCAATACAAAATGCTTCTGTTAAACTAGTATTCAAAAATATTTGACCTTTAGTCAAAACCTAGATAGAACCGATAAATGAATTATTATTATAATTATATCTTTTCTTTTTTTTCCCCTCTAACTCAATCACTCGCTCTCATTCATTTATTCATCTATCCATTATAACTTACATTCCTAACTTCATGATGCTTCACTGCACCAAGTAATTCTACACGATCATGAAGTAAATATTTTTCTCTCATTTGTTCTAAATCTACTCGTTTTGGTCCATCTCCACCTTTTTTATTTTTAAATTTAATAATAATAATTGTTGAAATTAGATAAACGCTCTCGCATGTTCATGTAGTCCCATCCACACGTATATATTTAATATATATATATATAATATATAATATATATTACTTGCCAATTATAAATCGAACTTTTGGATGTTTTTGACAAATTCTTGGAATCACGGCTACAAGTAAATCCATTCCTTTCCTATAAACCAATCTACTAGCAACCACAATTGTAACTAGATCCGATAATAAGAGTCATGGGATAATTATAATGAATATATAATTATAAGGTGTCCAACGATTACACTAATATTAAAGTGATCGAATCTAAAAAGTTAAACTACTTGCTAAAATTTGGATCTTGTGCGCCAGGATCAGGTTTAAATTGTGAAGCAAGTACAGCATTAGGTATTACTGAAACCATTTGAGGATTTAATGCTGCACGAAGAACTGTATTTTCTTTACTATTGTTATTAAAAAAAAAATTTTTTTTTAAGAAACCAATTAATTTCTTTTCTGACATATATATATATATATATTTTCCAAATTCTACAAGATTGTTGCTTTACCTTGTATGGCTAACGCAAATAACATGATCAATGTCGCTTAATGAAAATTTTAACAACTTATTCATTAAAATGCTACTAGAATCAGCAAATCCAAATAAACTATGATCTGTAAAACAAGCCTTCATTCCCATTGTACGAGCGTGCAATATCGCTTCGTTGCAAAGAGAAGAGAAGGCTTGATGGCCATGAACGATGTCTATTTTTTCTCGAAGCACGATATTACGAAATATTGGAAAAAATCCATATATTGTTGGTAGGGTAGCCTCCGAGTATATTACCACGTGTGGTACGTAATACACCTTTAAACCATTCGTCAAATAACGAATTCCCGTTCTATTGCCATATGAATGTGTTATTATTATAACCTAATTGAACAACAACATTATTACTATTATCATTACCAAAAGAATAAATAAATTTAAAAGGTAATCGTAATAAATATAAACACCTTGTGACCACGTTGAATCAGCCTTTGTGATAATTGGTATAGATGACTTTCAACGCCTCCCATATTTGGATAAAAAAAATCGGAAACCATCCTTGATAAAAACCAAATAATGTGATTGGTGTGAGAAGAAATCTTTGTCAATTCATCAATTATCAAGGTTTAAAACTTACGCAATGTTATAAAGCATCTTTGAATATGAATTTGTTGATCAAAAAAAAAATTTCAAATTGCACTTGTAAATCAGATGATTATTTTCACTCCGGATCATTTCATTGGTTGAATTTATAAACAATGAAATCTTAATGAATTAATAATGTTTGATCAATGAAAATACCTATTGTCAAATGCAATCCTCATCAAAATTTTAGGATAATATTAAACCATTTTAGATAAATTGTGATTGTGTTTAAGTTGAAATTGTCTTTTAGAATGGTATATTTAAGCTTTTTTATACTAATCCTATTTATAAGTATTTTTATTTTTATCAATTATTTTATTTTATTTATAAATGAAAAATCTACATCCGAAAACAAATTTCATAGAAAGAAAAAAAATTTATTTCTCCTTCCATTTGAAATTTTTTAAAATGTTCTTTTAAATTATATTTTTTAATTATATATATATACATTATTTAATAATAATAATAGTAATAGTAATAATAATAATAATAACAATTATAATAATAATTATAATTATAATATAATAATTATATATATAATAACAACAAAATTAAAAACTTAGAAAATAAAAATTAATATTTAATAACTTTGAATAAAATGGAAGTACCTTATAAGCAATTCTTTTTATCATATGCTTATGGACTCTCTTCTATGGTAAATAGCAATTCTTTATTTTGCATTACATTATCATATTACATTGTATTAACATTCTAATGCTCCTAATGCCAACGCTAATTCTAATTCTATCTCTAATTCTTCTACGACTTTACTACAATTATGATATAGACTTATTTTCATAATTTTTTTGTTTCAGTATTTTTGTATAGATCTGGAATCGCAAATGTAACAAATATTTTGAAAATAATTTTTAACTTAAGTGGAGTCACCTGGTCAGCGATACGTTATAATCTCTTGATGGCCGTCTCGATATATCATTGTAGAGTTTTAATTTACCTAGAAGTATTCACTAATTTTTTATATAGAGAAACATTAGCCGCTTTCCTGTTATGGAGATTAAAACAAATTGAATATTCCGCTTGGGATCGGTGGATAAGTTTTGCTTTGTTTACTTTTAGAACTGTATTAAATGTAAGTCGCATCATTTCTATCGTGTGTCATTTCAATTGAGCTATATAGTTTTTAAATCTCGGCTTTAATTTATTTAATCTCAATTTTTAATCCTTTTTCTGCTCTCTCCTCGAAATTTTTTTTAGTTGATTGTAATCAATTATTATCAGCCGATCCTTGATAGTGATGAATATTTGCAGGAATGTAAATCTGACTCAGAGGTCGCGAGATATATTCAACTAGGCTATATTTCTATTGATGTTTTAATAGATTTTTTCGTGACAGTCCGTTTAGTACAAATATTAAATGAGGGAAATCGTAATTCTGCCCAGGCCAACTCAATAATCGGTAGACGCAATCCAAAACGCACATTGTTCACCGCAGTGTTGTATTGGAATTTCATGAGGATGACGGTCGATTTCATATATAATGTCATGGCAATATTAAATATATATATCGATAATGATAAATTTTATTTCGAAGTATTAAACGGAATTCAATGTTTCGCCACTATAGCTCAGTCATATTTGATTACAGTTGACGCTGAGATCGTTAAAGTGATCGAAGGAAATCAAAATAGAACCATTATAAGTCGTAATAATAATAATGATAATAATTACAGAAGAGATAATTATACTTATAATAGTAGAAACAATAACATCAATAATTCTAATGATAGTGGAGTTGCATTTGATAGAAATAATTTATCTATAGTATCATTCAGAAAATTTATCATGTCAACACCTTCAACTTCAAGAGAAATGGAAGAAGGTGAAAGAGATGTGCAGGAAACAGCTCATTATCGCCATTATTCATTATATAATCAAAAAAAAATCACCGATTATCCAATTGCCACTTCTCCAATTTCTATGAATGATACTGATAATTATTATTTTGCTAGTAATAATAATAATAATAATAATAATAATAATAATGATAATAATAATAATAATAATAATAGTACTAATAGTACTAATAGCAATAGCAATAGTAAAAATAAAAGTCATAGTAATGATAGTAACAGTAATGATATCAATAGTAGGAATATTTGTAATAGTAGAAATAGTAATGATAATAGCAACTCGTCAAAGTCAATAAAATCAAGAAAATCTTTAAAGTCCATAAAACCTTCTTCCTTCACTTCTATTTCCACTTCTAATTCGTCATCACAAACGTCAGGATCAAAATCTCAAAAACATAAATCTTGGAGAAGAGATTCATTAAATAGACAACAAAAAACTGCTTCTTTTAGACTTAATAAAAACAAATTTGTTGTTGTATCAATGCAGAGGTTGACATTCTTTGAATGGGCAAATTTAATAATTTCTGGTGAAGACGAAGATGAATTAGTCAACAACAGCAACAACAGCAACAACAACAACAACAACGATAATAGTTATGATAATGATAATGATAATGATAATGATAAATATTTTTATGAAAATGGTAATAAATATTATTTGCCACCTTTACCTGCCACACCAATCCAATATCAAACCAATATTAATAATAATAATCAACTTTCACCTAAAGATGATAAAAAAGAAAACATCAGATCATCGGATGAAGTTTTAGGTTTACTAGATAATTGTGATCCACCTGCAATGGTTCATATAAGTCAATCTAGACGTGGTAGTTCCACCTCTACCATAATGTCACATTCAACTTCACAAACAAAGATTAATGATCAATTTTCAACCGATATTAATCACAAAAAACCTTTTATATGATGTGAATTAATTTAATTTAATGGCAGTAATAAATATGTATGTAAATATATATATATATATATTTATAATTTATTCTTTATTTTGTAAATTTTAATTTTTAATTTTAAATACATTGTATTTAATAATCATTTATAATAATTAAAAATCTTAAATATGTATTTGATCGAAATTTATGTGATACTATTGCTATTAACAATTTCAAAAATGTCTTATTAATAATTAATTAATATCACCAGACGGAAAATTGTAAATTCGTGCAATTATGCTTTATTATTTATTTATCATCATCATCATCATCAATTCAATTGATTCTGTATTTTTTTGGATAAAGAAGGTATGTTGAAGGAAGTGGTCGAATCAAATATTTAACCTTTATAGAAAAAATATTTAACTATACAACAATATTTTCCTATCAATGGGTTTGTTTCACTTACTGATTGACTGGACAAGATAAACTCTTGCACTTTCCTTTGGCATTGTTTTTAATAAATCATTGAGAATCCTCATTGTATTTATATAATCGTTGCCTTCTTTTTTTCTTGTTGTTTTATTACACCATCAAATTTGTGCTTTAGGGTAGAGGATGGAGTCGTCAATTCAATCCTGGTGGAATAAATAGGGAGGGAATCAGTGACTAAGAAAATCCAGTGCTTAAAAACATCCACAATTGATATTTACCATCCAATATCCAATATGTCAGTAAGCATTCTAAATAGTCTTGAAATGATGTAAGCAACAGTGTCAATGAAATAGGTCCTTTCAAGGTTACCATAATTTGATTCGTTTGAAACTGGTGCCTCCAATCTAACAGAGCTATTACTATCAATAAAGTTAGAAACTGCAAAAGGTTGGTTCACATGCGTGAAAACGCTTACAAATGCGTAATAATTGTTGTGCTATATCATAATCCTCATTGTAGTAAGGAGATCAAATCTGCCATCAATCAAACAAAACATTTCCTTGCCAAGGTTGGAATCCAACCCCTATTTGCAATTTTTCTCATTAAATCGATTAATATATTCATTTAAATTCTTTTGTTCGGTGATCTCACATTCTTACTTTCTTAGCACATTATTTAACCAACTTTATCCAATTTTGGTTGAATACAAGTCACTCCCGTTGTAATGACATTCGTTATAATGGCGATCTTGTTATAATGACATTTTTTTAAAAACCAAATTTATAAATACAAATTTATGCCCGTTATAATGACACTCACTATTTATCCCGTTATATTAGTATAATGACATAATTTGTCAAAATAATTTTTTTAATTATAGAATTTATCCCATTTATACTGACACCCGTTATAATGAAATGTCAGTATAACGAGAGAACCAATCAAAAACATTTGATCACAATAAAACGTTGATTAATATGATTAATTGGTTAATTAGACAATGAATTATTAAAAATCATGTTTTAAAAATGACTTCAACCTCTGCATCTTCATCCAAAAAAAGAACTATGCAAGTGTGCTAAAAATGATCCTAGCTTAACTCGAGATAAATTAGCTAAAGATTTTGAAATTAGTCGAAGCACAGTTTCAGTAATTTTATCAGAATCAAACAAATGGCTTTCTGTTGATGAAACTGTTTCAACTGCTCAATTTAAAAAGAATCGGCAAGCAAATTGGAGAAAACTCTAGCAATTTGGTTTGATGAAGCTATAAAACATAACTAAAGAAGAAGAGGTGGAGGAGAAGGAAATATTATTCATATTAATACTAACCGCATTGAAAAGTTGCATAAACCTTCTTACTTATATACAACAAGAACAAGTACCAAAGTTTATAGTGGAGGATCGCTTATTAGATAGTTTACAGTAAGTCAGAGTTTTAGAGAGGCTAAACAAATTAATTTAAATTTTTATGTTCAAAAATAATTAATAAAATAAAAACTTATAAAATCATATGATAATGGCTTTTATATGAACTCCCATTATAATGACAATCTCGCTTGCAATGATTTTGTTCATTGTTAATTTTAAAAAAATTTATTTTTTGTACAACATACATAGAGGTGTAATTTCCCAAAATGGAAATCAACTAGCGATTTTTTTCAGGCTATAATTACCTAATTCGTGTTTACTGAATTTTATTTCATGTTCGAGCAGATTGCTGATTGGCTCGCTATTGTCTTTGGCGACACGAGCGTGGTGAATCAGTATTGTCACCAAACGCGGACTGCCCCATCCGGACAAAATTTTGCTTAGAAAAGATTATGATCGATGATAAAAATCCAAAGTAATAGTAAACAAAAAAAATAGACTTATACTGGCGTAGGAAAATAAATACACAAAGATTCCACATAGTAAAAGCATCGGGCATGACAATCGTTTTTGCCAAATTTTATGGAAATTATTGTAAAACGGTTGTTATTCCCAATGCTTTCATTATGTGGAATCTTTGTGATTTTTTTTTTCTTCGGCTGTCAAGGTCTCTTTCTATACATTATTTTAGAAATAGTGGGAGGTTATGGGCGTGACTTCCTTAAAAAGATCATGGATTATATTATAGTAATAGTAAAACCAACATTAAAGCAAATTAATTTGTGGCTTATGTAAAAAAATGTGTATACGCATGACAAGTTGTTACGCGGAATTTGAAATTTTTGATGGACTTTGTCTTGAGATTGTCCGTTGAATATAAGGCAGATAACATCCGTGGACAACACTCCGGTAAACCCATCTACTATAATTTTCGCTGCATTTTCATTATACTTGTTTACGCGTGTAATGTGGTCAGTGCTTCTACATTGGCGGTTGCCATGGTGTCTCATTCGTCTCTACAACAATAAAAATTACATATGGTATGGTTTACAAACAGCACAAAAAATAGCCATTGAATGCTTGGAATGGGAGTTGTATTTTTTTTTAAATACTTGATAGGAGGGTTAGTCAAGCTCACCGAATACTTTGAAGAGCGTATCAGCCTATAATAGGAGTTTTAAGCAATCTAGCCCTAGTTTTGATTTATATATTGTTTATTAAACAAGTTAAATAAAAATTTAATGATATGGTCTGATAATGATGATTCTTACAAGGAAGCCTTTCATTAGTAAAAACAGTTTATACGATTTTAGAATTATCTTTATCTGTATCCCTATGCAAATTCCACATACTCAAAAATATTCTAGGATTCCTTTGTGACATTTTGTCTGGTCTGCCCATATATTATTAATAATTTAAAATTGGGGCATTAAAAGAGCTGATATATTTTTGATTTATTAAAAATAAAGCTTAAAATGTCATTCAATAGCTTATTAATTCCAGACACAGAAGATAAATTTTATAATGGAGCATATGATAATGCAACAAGGGCTGTCTAATGGAGAAATTAGAAAAAATAAGGATTTTTTAAAGAGTTTAGATTTTGTGAATGTTGTATCAGTCTGCATTTTTAACACATTGACTTCTAGAAATACTATAGTTGATATTTTATTCAACAGTGCCAAAAACTTTCATCTCTTTTGGATCAAATTATAGGATGGATAGATGGATACCTTATGATCAATTTCAAAATATAAAAAAGTTAACAGAAAGCAGATTTAGTTCAATTTATACTGCCATATGGACAAGAGACATCATTTCTGATTACAATGAAAATAAAAGAGAACTTGTTTATTATGGAACACAAAAAGCGATTAAAATTAATTTATTTATTTATATAATAAAAACTTAATTTATTGTGAGTTACATAGTGGTAATATATTATCACAGTTGATCAAAATAAAATCTATGGAATTGCATCATATATTGCACCTGAACTACTTTGTGGCAAAGATAATACAAAAGGAACGGATGTTTACAGTTAATTTTTGCACCATTTGATGATAAAGCTCATTTAATTTAAGATATGAGGAGGTTTACAACTACTAATATTACCTGAAATGCCTAATGATTATCCACAAGTATTGTCCATCAAAAAGACCATTTGTTAGAGTGATTTGGGATTTGCTGAAAGGAATTCATACAGCCGAAAATTTAATAATAATAAAAACAAAAAACAAGATTTTGGCACATATTGTAAATTAGAATATTAGATGATGAAATTGCATCAAATTTAAATTGACACCAATAAACAAAAGGTTATTATTGTTGTTACCATGAGATATGGGTGAATTCAAAATTTTTTATCATTGTTTGTTACACTATCTGTTATTGATAAATGGAAAAAGGAAATATTTTCCAAAGAATATTAAGCAAAGTTAAAAATGTCATTTGATAAATTATTATCATCAGAAAGAAGGGATTTTGTACTTGAAATTCGTAGAGGAATGTATGGTAATGTTTTAGTAAATATACATAATAGAGAAAGTCAAAAAGATTATTTTTTTTCATTGGTCAAAAAAAATAAGGAGCTTTCTGAAAATGAAAAACAATATTGTAGAGAAAGGCATATTTATGAATTTGGATTAAATAATGCAGCTTATAAGCTGGGAGAACCAAAAAAATGCAACGAATGTAAATTAACAAAATACTCTGATAGATTCTGTGAAGGTTGTATTAGTTTACACCTACAGAGACTTTTTGACACTTGGACATCTGGTAATGTCATAGTTGATAATTTTATTCAGCAATGTCAAATGAAATCATCTTTGCCAACTCATATTTTAGAATGGATACCTTTTGATCAATTTCAAAATGTTACAAAATTAACTAAAGGTGGATTTGGTTTAATTTATACTGCATTGTGGACAAGGGGTTATATAATTGATTACAATGAAAATAAAAAAATTTTTGACTATTTTGGAAGACACAATGTAGTATTAAAAAGTTTAATAAATTCAAGTAATCCAACAAATGCATTTTTTGATGAGGTAATTGATTTTATTTTATTTGTAGCAAAGTAAATGGCACTATTATATTTATAGTATTAATTGATTTTATGTTTATTTTCAGGCAATTAATTATTGTAAAATTAAATCAGGAATGATTGTTCCTTGTTATGGTATAACTAAATTCCCAAATAATGGAAATTGTGCAATGGTTCTTAATTATATACCAGAAGGAAATTTAAGAGATTATTTACAAAAAAATCATTCAAAATTAACATTAA
>CAJVPN010000738.1:0-22055 GCA_910592215.1 Entrophospora candida
ATTCAATTAAAAAATTAAATTTCATGTATTTTAATTTTTCTGATGAACTACATTGAATTTTATACACTGCTGATGAATAATAAATAAAAATTTTAATGTTAATTTTGGTCGGAATTATTATGAAAAAAAAAAAAGCATCAGGGCATAATTTGGAAGAAAAAAAAGCATAATTTGTAAAAAAAAAAAGCATAATCCTGGACACCCTAATGGGGCATACTGCAACAAAACCAGACAAAGTGAACATTGGTGTTACCAAGGATTTCAGGGTTCAAAATTTAGTAATGTGATTATTGTAACAATTAGAAACATTACGGATATATTGGATTTATTGTTTATTATCTTATTATCATTGTTATTTTTACTTTTACTTTGTTTATTTCGTCGTAACTCGGAAAAGGATAATATTAATATTAATATTGCGCAAATTTGCGGATAACTATATACACGATTATTTTGATTGATCGACCGCCCCTAATTTTTTTTTGTTGACGCGATTGATTTTTTTTTTTTTTTTTGGAAATCAATTTATTTTTCGACAGATGACAAAGCGCGAGTGATGTTTGGCATGATTGGGGTCTAAAAAGAAACGTGTTAATATGTTAATAACTAACCAGAGGGAACCTTTTTTTAATTTGCATTGATATGTCTTATTGAAATCAAAACGCGGAGCAGATCTTGCTGGGTAATTATAAGATTCTCATCAATAGTAAACAAACGATTGGTATTTGGTTTTTCGTAATCGTTATTATTATTATTAACATTAATATTATTATAATTAGTTACAAGATGTCAAGGCAGCACACTGTTGAAAAAAGAAACAATTCGAATATGCAATGTTTGATTATTGAAAATTAGCAAGTGTTGAAGCACGCACGCTACCTTGAACACTTTACAGTCATTCTATCTTCCTTGTGTACACAAGGCTAATCTTGACCTGGCGAGCTGAAGATATGATGATGCAATTAATTTCCAGAAGTTGCGTGGATCTGGAGTTTACAGAGACTGCATCAATCGTCAATGACGCTCTCACTAATCTTCACAGCACCCAGACCAGAAAAGGCTGCTGCCATGTTAACCGAAAAGTTTCCTGCAACGATCCTACCTCTAGGGTGAGGATGGCTCTGTGACCAAGTTGCAACTCTGTTGATGAATTGTAGTGCTATGTAAACATATAGGTCTATTGAAGCAATAGCTCGTTTCAAGCACAGGAGGTTGCAATTCAGAACAGGGTTGGTGACCCTGAAATTGCATTTGGGCTTTGATGTTAAGAGGAAAATTGTAAAATAGTGTTTGTTTTGTATAATTATTTTCCTAAATTCTCTGTTTCTTTAATACTTACCAATTTTTATAATTTTGGGTAGGGGTTTTTGCCCAATCAGTCCCCTGTCCTATAGATCAAAATTATTACATGTTTATATACATCTTTGTCAGCAACATGGTCAACAAGAGAAAAATCATAAAATGGTTCAGGTTTTGTTTGGTATGTTATATATAAAATTAATCATTCCCAAATTCTCTGTTTCTTTAATTTTTATTTGACCAACTGAACTTGTTATTTAAATGGGGGTAGGGTTGTTGGTGAGTAGATGCACCACCAACAAGACAGCAACCCAGGACTCAACTCGGAATTCAGGAAAAATCCAAAACAATAACCCAGGTTGCAATCTCCCAAGTTGAACCAGTTGCAGACACCAACTTTATTCTAGAGAGGTATTACACACAAATACTGATCCTCATCGACATCAATGCCCATATGGTAACAGTCAAGCCTGGTCTGAGGGGAAGTTAAGAGAAGTTTTGTCCAAAGCCTTCCAGCTTGTAAGTGTCTTGCCTGTGGAAAAATCCGTAGGGATGAGATGGTGTGAAAACACCCGTTTGCAATGTTTGTGATAGGAAATTTTTATTAAATCTGATACCTATAATCAATAACATCAGATTTATTATTGGCTTTAAGGAACTATACAACGGGAAGGAAATTTTTTTTTTTGATCCTCCCTATTTATTTATTCTTGTGAACCCCAGAGATCTGGGTAGACATGCATTATTAAAAGTTTCATTTATGCATTGCCTTGGTATTATTTATTACCTGGGTGATGCAATTGTTTGTTATGTCAATGATAACATCAAATGTATTGAAGAATAATCATGACCATTGTGAATATTTGATGGATGGAGGCATTAACATACAAGGAAATGAAGGAAATGATTAAATAGCTAAGTCATATTTGTTTTATTAAAGATGTATGATTAATTATATTTATATACAATAAAAAAAATTGCATGAAATCTAAGACTGCACCACTATGTCAATCAAGCTATCAAGCTGTTATGTTCGTGCATGATTTAAAATTCTTTTGTGCTAATTTAGGGTCTCATCTTTCTTTGCTTATATATAATCTATTGGTTCTCTTTTTACTGGTCAAATGATCCCAAATTGGGTAATGGGGTATCAGGATCTGATATCTGAATGCCAAAAAAATAATCAAGGTATTGGCATACTGATAAGTCAATAATAATCTTAGTGTCACCGATTAAATTTGGGAGAGTGTGTTTTAATTGGTGGTAATAATTATTTTTGTATTTGTGTGGATTAGAATGAATAAGTTATCAACGAATTGATTTTGGATTAGCGAATAATTTTGTTTAAAGATAAAAGTTTTAAATAAAATAAAATATTTATTATTTTATTTATTTAATTTTCTTAGTCAAAACTAATTAACTTATTTGCAAGTTTTCCTTAGTCGAAACTAATTAATTAACTTATCACAAAGTTACTTTTTTTACATTAGGCTGAAATTGAGTTCTTTATATACAATTCAATTAATTAGAAATTCTAATATCACAAGACAATTCTTTCTTAAATTACGACGTTATACAAATAATTAGTAAAATAAAATCAAACAAGTTTACAAATGAGGAGCTATCGAGATTTTCATTTACGTTTCTAAATTCGCAGAAAAACATACTTGAAAAATTATTAATATGTTACAATTTTTTCAAAAAAAAATTTTATATACGTGTGCATAATAATAAAAATAAACATGTAGTTGCACAGGTATGTGTTCTTAACAATTTCGAACATGTTGATTGCAGCAACAACAATCAATGATGGGCATATAAACATATGTATGAACACATGTTAACATTGCAGCATGGATGACATGACAATAAACACATCCGCATGTGAAAAAAAAAGAAAAGACATATGATGTAAAAATAAACACGTATGTGTTCTTAACAATTTCGAACACGTTGATTGATGGCAACAACAATCAATAATGGGCGTAGGAACATATGTGGGAACATTGCAGCATGGATGACATGACAATAAACATATCCACGTAGCATAAAAAAAAGAAAGATGTATGGTGTAAGATTTTGTTACAAACATGTTGATTAATCGGATAATGGTTCACAGTCATGATCTCATGCGCCTGAATCAAAAATCAACGGATAAATGTAGATCTCAAATTGAGGTGCATTTGTTGGTTGGAACTTAAAATTTTGTTGAACTTTTCATTAAAAACCAACGCAAAAACATGTTTTCTTGCCATAAAAAAAAAATTCTCAGAAGGTCCAAAATCAATTATGTTTTATTGTCAATTCTCACAACAATTAGTTTAAAAGTTAGTTGTTAAGTAATTTCCGGCCAATTAAAATTATTAAAAAAATTTGTAATTTTGGTTTTCTTATCCGATGATTCTTGATGGAAAAGAGTAAACAGGTTTTCACAGACCACAAACCTATAAAAAATCACCTATATAAATGAACTACGCCCCCTCTCCCTTCTCTTCTCTTCTCTGCAGATCTGATTAAAATATGGAAACGATTTCAAAAATCTGCAAAAAAAATTAAGAGTTTTAGCAAGCAATAGTGACACGACGAGCATTCAATCTTTTATTTGTGTTAACTAGTTATTTTTTTTATTATATAAACAAATGAACACAGATCATTCTATCCTCAGAGTTACGAGGTAATGATTCTCAAGATAGACAAGAGTTTAAATAGGAAAATAATAAGTAAAAGTTACACATTAACTTTTTGTTTTTATAATATATTAATTAATTAAATATTAAAAATAACAAAGCATACCAGGGTTGGCAAATTGACTGGTCCATTGAGAGAGTATAGGTTGTACACTACGAATTCGTGAAAATTGTATTCTTTTCCATCTCAATATACTCAGAATAATCTCCATCACCAATAGTTCCTAATTTATCATCATGCCAATTATTTAAATGTCTCTTCATCGTTTCATTAATTTATCCAATTACTAGAACCTAAGTCATGTGTTAATAAATTCAAATTTAGCTAATGTAAAAAAGATTACAAAGACATGCAATAACATGAGTATTTATTTACTAGAGGCATAGTTATTATTCTTTTCTCTTTCGTTTACCACCTATATTATTATCTCTAATATAATGTTTTTAGGGATAATTAAAACTAGAATGATGATGCATTACACCTACCACCATTCTTTTTAAATAACTAGAATGACGACAACCATCATTCTTATGATAAACACTTACCCAAAATACTCATATCGATCTTTTTCTGGTTTTTTTTTTATTTTTAAAAAAAAACACGTAAACAAAATGTAAAATAATTAAAAAATTATTATTGGCACTTGGTGTTGTACATACTTTTTTTTGATTTTTTTTTTGGAAAACAATTTTTCAATGGCAAAACGTGAGTCTCCTAAAGAAGACGTGTTAATAATTAACCAGAGATACTTTTGTTTATTTGCCTTGATATATATAATGTGGTGTCTTTTAATTTATAAATATTTTAATTGGAATCCAAAACGTGGAGCAGATCTTGCTGGATAATTATAAGATTCTTGATGATGATAAATGAACGATTGATATTTTGCTTTACGTAATCACTAATAATATTATTGTTATTATAATTACAAGATGTCAAGGCAGCACAACTGACTGTTGCAGAAGAAACATTTCAATATGCAATGCTTGATTATCAGAAATTTTAGAGACATTGAAGCGTTCATGCTACTTTGAACACTTACAGTCATTCTCACGAATTCCTCGTGTATAAAGGTTAATATGACAAGATTGCCCTGAGATACGATGATATTGCAGGATTCCCAGGGGGGTGCACGGTTCTGGAGTTTACCATGACTGCATCAATCGTCAAGGATGCTTTCACTATCTTCACAGCACCAGACCAGAGAAGACTGCTGGCACACTAGCCACAAAGTTGCCTGCAATTATTCAGAAACTGATTTATATCCAATACCAAGACATGTCGATTGGACATATTTACAAAAAGATGGTGTAAAAGCTAGTAGTGGTGATGGTAGAGCATCAGCAAGAGAAACGATAGGTAAAAAGACATAACAAATAGATAAATTGATAAAAATCAATTTAATAAGTTTAATAATTAACTGGTTGATTAGGAAGAGTGGCAGCAGGAGTTATTGGAGAGAAATATCTTAAAATGGTTTATAATATATATATTGTTGCATTTGTTTCTTCAGTCTCAAATATAAAATGCCTTTTATCAAAGAAATAGGCTATCATAATAATGATGATCAATTATATTCACAAGATTTTTGGATATGTTAAACAGCATTTCTAGAGATGGTGTTGGTAAAAATATAGTTCAATGTCCTGATAAGGAAATTTCAATAAGAATGACTCAGGTTTAAAAATAAAATTTAATAAATATTTATGCTTTATAAACTCTACAATTTTATAATATAGTAAATTCAAAAAATTTATTTATTTTAGTGTATAATTAAAGCAAAAAAATCTAATGATTCTGTTGGTGGAACTGTAACATGTGTTATTCGTAATGTACCATCAAGATTGGGTGAACCATGTTTTGATAAATTAGAAGCTAAATTAGCACATGCAATGTTTTCAATCCCTCTACCAAAGGATTTGAGATTGGAAGTGGCTTCCAAGGTACAACTTTGTATGGTCATCAACATAATGATCTTTGGATTAAAAAAGATAATAATGTAACCATTCTGGTGGAATTCAAGTAAATAACTTTTTCATTATCATTCAAAAGATTTAAAGATTATGATTAGAATAATTTGATGTTTGTTACCGCCCAGATTAAAAAATGTTAATGATAATAGGGAGAATCAATCACAAACGGTAAAAATATTTATTTTAGAGTTGCAATTAAACCACCAGCAACTATTTCTCAAGAATAAAAAACTGCTACATATGAAGGTGTTGATAGAATTCTTGTTGTAAGAGGCCATCATGATCCTTGTGTTGTACCACGTGCTGTCCCAATTGTTGAGGCAGTGGCTTGCTTTAGTTGTTATGGAGTAAGTTATGAAAAAATATGAATTAATTTTATATTTATATTTATATTTATATTTATATTTAATATAAATTATTTTCAAATATCTTCATTTAGTGCACTAATGATTCAACAATCACGTAAAACTGCTGCATCATTACTTCCACAAATACTTAATATACCTGTTACAATGTTAGGCGTTGTTCCAATAAAATCATCTAATGAAACAACAGAAAATAAAGACTCATAGTTTAATTTTTAAAAAAATAAATTTTATAATACTATTATCAAGAACAACAAACAAATAAATGGATAATAAATTAATTGTATTAACATCATGAAATAGTTGGTTCTTTTATAATTGGCCTCAGTATATGTATAACAACGCCGCAATTTTTTTGTGAAACATCAAAAAAATAACTTTTTTATTTTACTTTTTTTTAACGCAAATTCAAAATGTAAGATTTTTTTTTTAGAATTTTAATAATTTAATTTTTTTGTTCAAATCATCACAATTAATAATAGAACAATTCTAAATTATATAATACAAGAGAGAGAGAAAAATAGAAATATGACAGATTTTCCAGAAATATCTTCAACCCTTTCATCGTCAACATTGACATCAAATTCGGCGTCAGTAGATTTATTAGATCCAGCAGCCGATTTTTTAGCAAGAGAACAAGCAATTTTAGGTGAAGATGCGGCTTTGTTTTCTAATAATAATAATAATAACAATGGCATAACTTCAATAACTCCAACATCGGTTATTAATGACGAGTTCGATGATTTTTCAACAAACAATAGTAATATCATTAGTAATAATAATATTATTAGTATTAGCAGCAGCAGTAGTAATGGTAGTAGTAATGTATACAACACAACTAATTCAACCAGTGCTATTGATTACTCGGCTTTTAATGATGAATTTCCACCATTGGAAAATAGCGATCTTAATAACAATGTAAGTGTGTATAAATAAATAATTAATTAAAAGCAATATCAGGATAATTAAAATAGTTGATGTTTTTATTTATAGATTATTAATGGTGGTTCATCATTTGAAGAAGAAGAAACAGAATTTATCAAGTAAATATCCATTCATTTATTTTCAAAAAGTGATTTAAAATTAAATCTTATAATAATTACTAATTGCGTTGCATTCATTTAATTATCGAAAGACATTGGAGAGAGGAACAAAGAGAAGTTATCGCTAGGCGTGATGAAGAATCTGAAGAAAAAAAACAAGAAACTATTAATAAAGCACGTGAAGATATTGATAAATTTTATGATGAATATAATGAAAAAAAAGCCCGTTCGCATGAAGAAAATAAGTAAGAAGAACTTATTTTGTCGTTATGATTATTATTATTATCAGTAATATTATTGATACCATTTGATATAATATTAGCAATTATATAATATTAACATTTAAAAAAAAATTTTTTTTGTTAATTGATTGATTAATTAGAAAAAATGAGGAGCAATTTTTTAAAGAAAGAGATGACATTACTTCAGGAACTGCTTGGGGACGTATTTGTAAACAAGTTGATCTTTCAACTGCACAAAGTAAGAGTGGAAGTAAACATGTTAAAGATGTATCCAGATTCAAGGAATTACTTTTAAGTTTAAAGAAAGATGAAAAAGCTCCTGGGTCAGGTGGTTACTAAATAGGTTTATTATTATTATTATTATTATTATTATTAGTATTATTATTAATATCATGAGTAATCAATCGTATAGTATTATATTATTATTATGTTATATTATATATATTGCGATTAAATGGTTTTTTATATTTAAATCTTTTTTTTACAAAAATAAAAATCAAAAGAAAAAAATATAATGTAAAATCCAAGACTGTATTTTTGCAAAAAAAATTTATTTTATATTTTCTGAAATGAATTAGGATTAATATATACGAAAATAACGATATATATATATATATACACACACATGTATCTAGTAGTTATAACTTTACAAATTATTCGTCTATTATGATACCACAGAAGAAATTTTGTTTGATTTTTATCGGAACTGAATTATTTTATTATTTGTGTTACTGTGCGTATTTTTCAGTCATCATGTAAAATAATTGATTCATAAAATAGAACTTTATATTAAAAAAAAGACAAGCTATTCAAGAAATATAAAAGGCAATCTTGCGTTATAAGGTAATATTGATATAATGAATCTTTGGTCTTTACAACATCATCACAATAGTAATAAGCTATCATTTTAATGTCAAAAAAATTTTATTAAGTAAATTTTTGGGAAAATATGACAATTGAAAAGATTTTGATTTTGAAATTGAATTGTTTATTGTCTATGTGGAATCAAATCAAATATTGTTATTATATCTATATTATTGTGTTATATTAGTACTATTATATTACTACTATTATATTATTACTATTATATTATTACTATTATATTACTACTATTATATTATTGTATTAATTATATTAATTATAAGAAATCTATAAAATAAAATTGATATATTACAATTAATAATACTATTATTATCATCATCATATAACCATTAATTAATCCATTATTTACCAATGATTACAACAATGATTTATTCTAATTAACTAATCCATGTTTCTTTTTCTTCTTCTCCTGGGAATGATTTGAAAAACTTCGTATTCGTCAACAGAAAAATGGATATCATCAGAATTGGCTCTAATTGGAAGTTCGTAATCACCATGTTGACAACAACACCTTGACTCGTTTTTGAAATTTCCTGTCATTTTTAAATCACCAGTGCCAAATGATGGACCATAATTATTATAATAGTTGATGGCTCTTGATGGATCCTTGACTCTACTAATGATGGATTTATCGAGATCCTTGTCATCTAAACAAAATATAAAACTTTCTTTACAGTATCCCCAAGTATTTTGGGACAACCAATCAATAGGCGTATATCCACCATACAATTCGCTTGATCCATTCACTTTCATTATAGTGATAGTGGCACCCTTGGAATCACATTTGGAATGAAAATCCAATCCGGTGAATCCATCTCTTGAGCCTCTTAACAACAATTTAAATTCATATGGGTTTTCCCAAGGTTCATAAAATGATGATTGATAATTAGGATTGTTATTGATATTAACACGTTTCTTATTATTATATTTATTGACTAATAAATCTTTTTTATCTATCCAACTTGCTATCATAGCAACTTGTTTTCTTTCTATTATTACAGAATTAAAATTACTTCTTTTTGGTTGCATCAATTCTAAAGAAGGTTGATGATTTGGCACAAGATAATACTGTAGAAGATCTTCGTACAATTCAATTGGCAATATTCTAGCAAAAGGTTTAACTTTCTTGTAGAAATCACCACTTGAAATGTGTAGAAACCTGATTAGCGGAATGAGATTTTCTAATTTCTCGCTTAACAGCTCCCATTCTTTATAAGTCCATTGCGTTAGATCAAAAGTCTTTATACCGGATGTTGATGCACCCCATTTAACCAAATGATCCCATAAAATTATTTCTTCTTTACCTAAATCATCTCTCATCAATAACTTTATCAGTGCTTGTTCCTCCAATGTTGAGAAATCTTCTGAATGGAACACTAGTTCTGGATCATTTCTAATTATCTCGTTACAATAATTTTTCAATTTGTAGAACGAATCGCCGTGAATGTGTATTAATTTGTAAGTCGTGGAAAAATTACGTTGAATCCATCCAGTTTTATAACATAGTAAATAATCCTGTACAAAATCAATAAGTTCCTGAATACATAATTCATCAGCCGCTCTTAATAAATCGAGTAATACAGGTGTATCATAATCATCAAGGCTCAATGAACCTGTATATATAAACCTTTGAGATATTTGAAAGTTAGTTGATGGAAAAAATATTTTATAATTAAAAATTAAAATTAAATAATTGTCGAAAGAAAAATTACTTTAAAACCAATTCAAAAACTATTGGACTGATATTTGGTTTGTTAAAAACGATAATGTTATTTTCGGTTTTGGTCCATTCGCTTAATAAAGCAGCTCGGAAATACGGTGACCTGACTCTTAGAATCATCGAGTGTGCACGGAATGTTTTAAAATCAGGCTCCTGCCCAACATTTATTATCATGTTATAATCTTGAACATCATCTTCCAAAAGCAGTGACAAGTCTCTTGAAAGGCTTGATAAAAATTCACAAGACATTAATGTTGAAGAGTAATAACTACCACTGCTATTTGAAGAGTATGATGATTTGAGTGAAGAGGATGAGGTTTTTGTTAAAATGGAAGTTGAGGAGGTTGAAGTTCCTATCATTATAGGAGCTGAATATGTCATGTTCATTGTTTTTTTTTTAATAATTGATATATATATATATATTATATATTATTATATATATAATATATAATATAATTTATTTATACTGCTATTGATTATTTTTTTTATTTTTTTAAAAAAAAAAAAATTTCGGAATTTAGTAATCGAAAATGTGGTTTGTTTTATTTTATTTTATTTTATTTTATACTAATAGTATATAAATGATGAACACTATGAAAAAAGCAAACTTGAACGTGTTTCAATGAAAAAATTGTCAAAAGAAAAATTTTTAGTCTCCGATATTTATATTTGTCTTGTTCGATTTAATTTATATATGGTAAAACGAATTATTATTACATAATAAAAGTCTTTTTTATTTAAAAATAAAAAAGCCGGAGAAGGAAATAAAATAGAGAAAATAAAAAAAAGTAAAACTACTTATAAATCATGATGTATATATATATGCATGATGAAGATTTGGCTCGATCATTCGTATTATTACCATTATTAATTAATATTATGTAAATGATAACTAAAAATGGTGTTGTGTGAATTATTTAATTTCACACATTTTAATTTTTTAATATTTTTTATTTGTCATACGAGGATTTGCAGGGTCTCACAAAAACTTTGCTTGCTTGCTTGCTTAACATTAACGAAAGAACGAACGAACAAACGAACGAACAAATAGAAGAACGAACGGACAAATCTAAAAACAAATAATGGTTTTTTTTTAGTGGAGGAATGAATGAGCGCAAAGGGTGAATGAGAGATGATGAAAGACGTGAAAACTTGAGGATTTCCTTTTTCTCACGCTCTATTCCCCATTCAACATAAATATGTGAAGTTCATATATAGTTATGCACGTAAATACAATTGGCTTAATCTTAATTATAATATTAAAATAGATTAGCTTGTTTGACAAAAAAACAAAGCATCGAATCTTTCGAATCTTCTTCTTATACTAGTTTAATTAATCAAATGACATAATTGTGACGAAGCACGAGTGCTCGTTTTCTCAAGGCCAGTTATTTGTTTACACAAATAATAACCTTGATTGTTTTCACATGATAAACAACGCTGATCTACATTTTTAATTATTCACGTAAATCAATTAATTTAGAAGATTAATTAAGAGTTTTTGGTTGGCCAAAATTCTCGTCGATCAGTGGCTATAAAGCTGATTCCAAAAAAAACTTTTTTTAATTTACCATGGATTCAGTGTTAGAAAGTGCTCGTTTTATTAGCGAAGTAACTAAATATATTTGATGGCTTTTCAAAAAAGTTGTTTTTAATGTTACTTATTTTGAATCTGTCCTTTTCCAGAATAGTAAAGATGTTAGTATTCCAGATGATGGAATTCAAAAAGCTGCAAATATTGTAAGCATGATTTTTTCAATTGATCAATTAATCAAACTTTAAAAAAAAAAAAAGAAGATTAATTATTTATATTTATCAGATATATGAAAATATGAAAAAAACAAAATATTCAATTTCTTCTTGGAAAAAAAATGAACTTCATCCCAGTATTGCAGATAACAAAGCCATAGATTGGTTGGTAAAAAAGATTTTCTTCCTTCCTTCACATCTTCTTACCAAAAATAAATTATCTTCTTTTCTTTTTATATGCAAGGATTTTTATGGTAGATCTTTTAAACTTTTCATTTTGGTCAGAACTTGATAAAGAAATTCAAAGTAGCCCAAGTAGTGAAAGATTTTCTATTGAATATAACAATAATAGATATACTGGCTATTGGTCTTTATGTGCTGCAATAAATCGAGGTATATATGTGTGTATGTGCATTGGAATTGATTAGTAATTTTAATTAAAGATTAATCATCATCATTATAATAAACATAAAAAGCTTTGGAGGACGAGATTCCAATAACAACTCCATCATTTTACATGTCTGAGAAAAAGTTAACAGATAATGGTATTCGGCACATATTTCGTTCAGCCACAAAAGAAGAGATGCCTTTGCTCGATGAACGTATTCATAGTATTCGCGAAGCTGGCAAAGTTTTAGTTGAGGTAGTTTTATTTCTTTTTTTTCAGTAAGTTTTTTCAATTGTTAAATTAAAAAGTATTTTCATATCTTACTTTACATTGAAGAAATTTGGTGGTAGTTTTGTCAATTGTATTACACGAGCCAATAAATCTGCAGCGAATTTATTAAAAATCATTACAGAAAACTTCAATTCTTTTTGTGATGAAAGCAATTTTCAAGGGCGTAAAGGTATCTATCTTCTTTACCTTTTTCTTTATTTCTTTATCCTTTATTCATATGACATTATTTAAAAAAATTTTAAAACAGTCTTCTTTTATAAACGTGCACAAATCTTAATTGCTGATATATGGTAATATAAATATAAATATTTAATTATTTGACAATTATTAAATATTAATCCATATAAATAATATAAATACCTAAAGGGCTTGCTTTGAAGGAAAGGAACTTGGAGAATTCCATGATATTGATAAAATTACAATGTTTGCAGATTACAGGCACTACTATTTCTTATTAACATTGACACTAATATTAATATCATTATCATTATATTAATTTTTTTGACCTTTTCTATTATTTTAGAGTTCCACAGGTTGAGCAGTTCTTGAAAATTTCAATGAAAATCAAATCAAATATTATTTATTTGACCTTTTCTATTTCCCATGAATTAATTAATTGTTTACAATTTTTATCAGGCGCTTTACCATTTAGGTGCATTATCTTATTCGCCAAGTCTTCTTAATCTCCTTGAATCATTCACACTAATTCCTCATGATTCTCGTCCTGAAATTGAAATTAGAGGTAAAAAATAAAAAATCAATCAATTAATTAATTTGTTGCAATAATAATATTTTTTTATTATTTTTTTATAATAATAATAATAATAATAATAATAATAATAATAATAATAATAATAGGTTGTTCTATATGGTCGGTTGAACTAATACTTCGTACAATTAATGAGAAAATTAAAAAAGATAATGATGGCGATAACGGTAATAGTAGTAATAGTTCTTCTTCCTCAGGTGGTATAAATGCAATTATTTTGGATTACTTTATATGGGATTTTGCTAGTCAAAATAAACATAAACTAAGTGTAAGAGCACATAGAACAAGATCTATTTTTTATTAAATTACGTTTTATTCATTATTCACATTTACTTTTATCGATTTACAACATTTACATCTCTTTTATAATAATATTTAAATGATCATAGATTTAATATTAAATTAATTTTGTAATAAAAAATTCTCTGGATATAATCTCCATATTTGGTTAGCGCTTGCCTTTGTGCCGAAAAATCTGTCTTGTAGTTTTTGTTACACGATTCCGCCACAATAACCCCAAATTCTATCAAAATGGGTATTAGTATGGTTTCTAAGCCTCACAATAAGATACACGTAGGAATGTTCTTAATGATGACTCGGGGCATGGACAATAGAAAGGGGTTAACGTCAAAAAATCATAATTTTGAGTTAATACCATATATATAAACTTGTCACAAGAACAATTTTAGCTTAGAAACTATGCCCACTTAATAAACTTTTGAGAAAAAATAGTAAACAAATCATTCATCACAAAAATTAAATTTAGCTTAGTAACCATGTCAACTTGATAAAATTTCTAGTTTCTAAGCTAAAATTGTTCTCGTGACAAGTTTATATATATGGTATTTAACTCAAATTTATGATTTTTGAAATTAACCCCCTTTCTATTGTCCATGCCCCATTTATAATTTTTACGTTAAAGCTTTTCAAATCAATCATCCACTAAAAAAATCCCATATCTTTTATTGAAAGTTTTTCATTAAGGTAGAGTTAACAAAGAAGTGAAATAAATATCTTATTAAACTTGATCTAGATTATAAATATGTACCTTGTGATTTCTTTGAATGTTTTTCCTCCCCAACTTCTTTGAGTGTCCATAACTTTTGAGCAACATCCTTTGCTTCTCCTTCTCCTTAGTGAATTTTCCAGGCAGTGCGCATAAGGGATAATATATAATATCTTTTTTCGCTAGCTCCCTCCCTTCTCATTTGAGCCAGAAGCCGAACAAGGTAATTCCGTTTACGTCAATCTCTTGACTTATATATTAATGGAACTGGTACAGTCGGGAACTTTTACCTTGAAACTCGTGGCACTTCACTCTTCGATACAAAAAATTATTATTATCAACAAAAAATCTGCGTAATACACATAGGGATGTTAATCAGTCCTTTTGGGGCCGGTCTCATTATATGATTGCTAGTCCCAGGACCAGACCGGACAGTTAAAGATCGATTAACATCTCTAATTTCTCTGAAAAATGATGGGTTTGGGGTATCATCACTACAACAAATTACTTGACAACTTCATAATGGTAAATAATTAAGAAATGTCTCAAGATTATGCCTTGGTACTGTGCATACCTCATCCAAAATAATTACACGCGGAATGAAATTTTTCATGTGTTACACGTCAGTATGTGGTGGATTTTTGACTTTAAAAATACTAATACTTAAAATTGGCATATTACATAACAAATTTTTTAATTTATTATGTATAAAAACAATACATCTCCTTTTTTAGAAAGATAATCACGTTTTCTACTAAATAGTCGACCATAGGTTTTTTAAGACAATATTTATTTACACTAATCTTTATATAAGTTGTTCGGAAGATTGTGACATCAATCTTTTTATGCACACAAAATATAATAATAATAAAAAACATGAATGCATGTAAAAAAGGAATGGTTCTTCTTCTTTTCCACGAACAATAAATTTGTATTTTTAAAGTCATGTCATTAATTGCATCATCTATTATCTCATTTGATAATCTATGATGCAAAAAAGAAACATTTTCTGAGATAATAAATGATGATATAACTAGCAAGATAATAAAATATAAATATATTTGTTTACGATACAAAGAAACGTTTTTTCTGGGATAACAATAATAGATACAACCAGTGATGTAACCAACAAAGATAATAAATAAAAATAAAAATTTATTGTTCATAATAGATAATATGATATAATTTTTTACGTCAGATTACAAATTTTGAATATTATACGTTACTATTACTAAAAATAGTAATGATGACCTCTCACCCAATGTAAATATCACGTGAGAACGACTTATCGAGAGTACTTTACATATATTAATATTAATATCCTAGAAGAAGGGTTGACCGACTTACAGCTTATCGCGATTTTATATAGATTTGACGACTTATCAAGAAACAACTTATCGATTTTACCTGTGCATCATTATTTACAACTTTTAAAGCTAAAACAAGTGTTTTCAACGTAATAGTAAACGTGACGAGTAGCAAGAAAAGTTGGCTTATGTAACACCCACTTCCTATCCTCATTCTGAATTCAAATCAAAAAAATTCTAATAATATGATATAAATATAAATAAAGTGATGGTTAGAGATTGTGTGGTTGGCACTTGTTCAACTTGCCAAAAATGGGCCAAAAAAGGTTGTTTGGATCCAATGTGATTGTCGATTATCTCGTAGCCATAGACCTTTCTTAATTGTTAATATTAATTTATAAGTAACGAATAAATATTGGTTTAACATTAATCGGATAAAGGCTTCCACATGAACCAATATTTACAATTTGCATCATATTTCCCAAGAAATCTTTCATTGTTTCTTTTTTTCATCTGATTTCGAGTAGAATTATTATCATTTGTCGTACTGAATGAATTACAAACAATTCAAATTTTGATTTGACCCGAAGCTAGTTTAGAGAATTCAAAAAAAATTTAGGGTCACAGCATTAATATTAATCTCGACTTCGATTTCGATTTCGATTTCAATTTTCGCTTCTAATACTAATACTAACACTAAGAGTATTTCAATTTTCTGAAACTAGTATTAATATCAGCATTAATAGTATTAGTATTAGTATTAGTATATTTTTTCGAAAGTTTCGCCATCATATGAGTTAAATTTATAATTAAAACTTTTGGGCAGGTCAGCTAATTTATATTTCACGCGCGGATCTAGATTCCACGGCCAAGAATACATATGTAAAATAACTTTCTTAAATATTTATAAAATATGATAAAGAAATGGGAGAAATGATGTCAAAATTTTAAAATCATCGATCAAATTTTATTTTATTTCGCTTTATTTTTGTTTGCTTGATATTTTAGGATTTTCTCACTTATGTAACTTACTGTTTTTAAGATATTTATAATACATTAAATTGACAAGGTTTCAAGAATAAATCCATATATTTCAACTTTGTTACATTATTACCGATGATGAAATAAAAGACAACCAATAATTAATTAATAATGATTTAAAATACAATTCTACTTATTTGGATTAGTAAATATTTCTGAAGCTATGGCATGGAAGAGATTGGCGAAACAGTAAATTTTTATGAAAAGGAGATTAAAAGCGTTTGATCAAATATTGATAAAGAGGTACTCAAAAAAGAACAGATAATGTAATCTTGCTATGAGAAATAGTAATTATGCTGAAATATGCAAATGAATACAGAAACTTTGTTCTCAAAAACATTTCATAATACATAAGGATTCTAAATGGAGAAAATCTTATTAAATAATTACAATGAATTTAAAAAATTCAAATCAGTTTAATTATTTAATGAACACTCATATAAATGAATTGTGATTATGACCATTTGAAAAAGAATACTATGAGGAAAATTAGGATTTTTGTGTAATTTTTATTTTTATTTTTAATATATATGATATTAAATAAATTTATAATAAAAAATAAGAGTGATTAGCATCTGGGTTGCAGCTAGAGAGTTTAATTATTAAAGTTATAAAATAAAAAAGTGTAATGAATGGAAAATTTGAAGTATCGTAACCTTCAATCCATTCATCAGTTATAATATTTTCAATTGATTAATTTTTATCATCCACAATTATTAGCACACCCTTGGTTCCAAATACCATTACACACATAACAACTATCATTAAACAAAAATATTAATATTAATATGCATCATATAACAAATATTAACACGCATTTATATATATGTACACTTACAATTGTGCTTTACATTTGCAAGTCATGTGATTACATCCACCATTTTTCTGAATCAAAAAATTACATTTTGGGCACCGTTTCCACCCTTCCTTTTTTACTAAATTAATGATATCTAAATCTTCAGGCGATCTTTGATCAGCAGGTAAATCTTGATATTCTTTACAGGTGAAACCTTAAAAATTCAATTAATTAATAAATGGTAAATAGTAATTATTAATAATATTAAATGTATCAGACGGATACTTACCATTATGCCAAGGAGAAACCTTACATTCGGGACAAAAACTTTTATGGCAAGACGGACAATTAACAGAACGAGCGCTACCATTATAGTCACTAAAATCAATAATCGTACTACATTTTTTATTAGGACAATAAACCTATTATTCAAATTAATGTAATTAACCAAATCAAAATTAATACAAATTAATACAAACCAATCAATCATCAATTAGTTTGTTAGGTTTACCTTCTTATCACCAATTGCCATTTCTGCCATCTTTCGATAGTATTTTTCAAGGTCTTCCCTACTTAAAGATTGTTCAATAATTCCTTCTGAAATCCCATCTTTTTGACATGTAGCTGATTTAACTGGACACAAAATTGGAAATTTAATATTATCCCCTTGAATTTCTACATTAACATATTTTGATATACATAAAAAGCAAAACCCGTGCGAGCAAGATAGTATTACACCCATAGCAGCATCAGCATTATTACTTGATGACCGTGATGAATTTGCACCACCGCCTCCACCTCTTCCATGAATAATTAAGCTGCAAAAACATATACTACAATTATGATTATTTGATGATGATGATGATGACGACGACGATGATGATGATGATGATGACGACGACGATGGTGATAGTGGTGATGATGATGATGATGATGATGATGATGGTACCCGATTCTTTCTTTGTCCTGTTAATTCAATTATATGTGAATTTTTTTGGTTAATTAGTATATGTATGTAGCGTGAAACAATGAAGAAATAACTAAATAAAAAAAAATCTTACTTTCTGATGGCTTATAATGCGGATTTGGTATGGATTGATAATCAATAAATAAATTATTGTTAATATTAATGTTTTATATGTTATTGTATAACAAGTGATTTTTAAATCAATTGTATTTTTACCAATGGTTGAGTAAAATTATTGATTTCATATTGTTGAGCGGCAAGCTTTAAATTTCAAAAAATTAAAACAATTAATTTGTAGTAAATTAGTTCAATTAGTACAAGTAGGCAGTTCATATATATATATATATATATATATATATAAATATTTACTATTTCTTGATCTATATTTATTTTGCCACCATTTTCACTATCATGTAATTGTCTAGCCAATTCTTCATCAGCAAGTAATTGAAGAGTTTTTTTATCCTTATAATTGTGATTAATTACAATATTAATATTGATAATAATAACTAGTTATATATTAATTAATTAATGCATTTATTGTAACTCACATTTTCATCATCATAACTACTATTCCTATGGTATTGCGGTGCAATGAACTCTTGATTAACAAACAATCTCTCGGTATTATGATGCATATTAGCTTTCTCGTTACTTTGTAATTGTATAGCAAGCTTTTCATCCTCGAGATATTGGACAACTCTTGCATACTTTAATTGAATAATAATTAGTATTATTTAATTAGATACTGTAATTATTAATTTTTTATTAATTAATATACTAACTTCTTCATCATCCGAACTTTTTTTTTCTATTTTTTCTGAAATTTGTATCAACTTTTTTGAATTTTGTTTTTCTAATTAGTAAGAATTCATTATTTAGATGTAGATAAATGGACGAATGACTCACTTCCTGTTTGTAACGATCGATTCTACCACTTGTTGTATCATTAAAAGCTGCAAATGCCAACCTTTCATTGCTAAGTACTCTGGTAATTCGTTTCAACTTTATATGTGATGATAATCAATTTCTATTTTACACCAAAAAAAACCATTTAATTATTATCACCAACCTCTTGATCAAGTTTTGTAATTCTGGCACCTGTTTCATCATTATATCTTTTCCTATTTTCTTCCTCAAAAAGAATCCTACTACCAATTTCTCTTAACTTTTTTTAAAAACATATTGTTATTATTGTTATTATAGTAAACAACCATCAACAATAATTTCAAAATTGTTTTACTTTTTTAAGTTGTTGATCATTTTTCTCGTTATTTGGTGATCTTTGTTGTCCATTTCTATCGACAATCCTTTGAATAATGTTAATTATACCGTTTATTCTTTCGGTGTTGCCTGAAACCGTGTCAACAACCTTCACAACAATAATTAATAATTATTAGTGTAAATTATAATCGAAAAAAGAATCAATTAACAATTGGTAGTTATTAAACCTGTGCATCTCCATTAAATTTTTTAGTATTAACTTGCTGAATAAATTATTAATCGTTAATAGTAAATTATTATTGTTTGTTCATTGATAAAATCAATCAATGAATTAATCAGATAATTTGTTTTACCCTGGATGCTAATAAAGAACCAAGTAAACCAATTGTTTGCTCCAAGTCCATTTTGTTTTAAAAAAAATTTTAAGTTTTAAAAACAACAAACAACGAAAAATGTTTAAAAAATAATATATATATATTTTTCTATTAATTTTTCATTGGTGGTGTTTAGTCAAACAAAAACAGTTACAAAAAAAAAAAAAGAATTCTTTGTTTTTATGCCTTTTTTTGGCTTCAATAAATTTTGTGAAGTAAATGAAATAATTAATTTGGGAATTGTTTTGCCGTAAATATTTTTAAAAAAAACATCACACGTTTTTTTTTATCATCAATAAAAAATATTAGATTGAGAGTAATTATCACGATTCTTTATTTGACGCAAGTAAAAATAATTTAAATCTTAGCAATTTAAATTTAGCGATTTTTTAAGTAATTTTTTTGATTGTTTATGTTAATATTGTTCACATTAAGAAATAGTATGATGTAATTTATTTTTACATTTGAAAAATTAAAAAACCATTTTAAAAATATCGGATTCTTTATAAATTTTCAATCCCTTTATGACGCGAATAAGCTGTACTATTATAAATCGTGTTTTGGTTTAATGTGATGAATGAATGACATTTTTCTAGTTCATAGACGGATCAGAAAATATATTATTATTATTATTATTATTATTATCAATATGTAAATCATTGGATCGTGATCACGTTTATGATTATTTCTTTTTTCTTTTTACAATCTTAATGAAATTCTTATTTTATTTTAATGACAAACCAACATAAAATCGTATCTTTAACACTTTTGTGAATTTGTAACCAAAAGCTATTAATATTCTATAATGCATGAATTTTTCTATGAGAATTATATCCAGTAATGGACATGTAACTGTTATATGATATCAAGAAATAGTTGTTATATTGCTATAAAAAAAATATGTTAAACGCTTATTATTATTTATTCTTTTTATTACATACAAAGACTTCTAGACCTGTTAACCAATTTCTATAAGCATCCATAAATTTTCGGTTTTAAGAGAAACAGGATCTAATGTCAACGGGACAATTTTTCTAATGGTTTAAAAGGCACAATCACCACATAGACAAAGATCTAATCATTGAACATCCATATTTCGTGATATATCTGTGCGACTCTTAATGCATATTAATATGTGCATTTTCCACCACATATCGATACATTCACTCGTCTTCGTTTCTCACCGCATTCCAAATTTTGGTTGCCATAGATTCAGGCCTCTGTTTATAATTTCTCCAAACTTATTGTATAATTCTTGCATGTCCAATATCGGTTTTAGGTCTAGAACACTCGTGATTCCAATGATCCTGCATCAGGTCTTTAGGTTCAACAATTTCCGTAAACACTTTCCTAGGCTTTACATTCACATTAACGCGACCTACCTTCCAACACCCGGAACATATCGCAGTTCCATTCTTAAGTGTTTTTGGTCTGTAGTAATTGCTACCTCCGGGATAAGAAGCAAATAAACAATATCTATGATACGTGCAAGTTTATTCTCGCTTAATAAATTTTGAATAAAACTTTCATCCTGTTTCACAATAGACAAGTTGTCATATGATCTTTTAAATCCCAAGGAGTTTCTCAAGGAGTTTACCATCATAATGAATATAATTGTGGATATATGCCATGTCATACTTCATATCATATCCAGGACGGTTATTAAAGGGGTTGTTTTGTTACCGAGAATAATAGTGATATCAAAACCAGACATATTTAGCGGTTATAATAAATTTAATGATTTATATGTGATTTATTAACCTGTAGTTTAAGACTACATGATTTATTTTGTGTAAATCCTGTTCGAATCATTTTGATATAATAATAAAAATAATAAAGCAAGAAGAGAATTCTATATATAGTGCAAGACACCTAGTCCCACAACTTTTTATTGTCCTTGTAGATCCTTCTCTAACTCCAAAAATGGAAAT
>CAJVPN010000739.1:0-22029 GCA_910592215.1 Entrophospora candida
TATTACATAAAGTTATATGATTATAACAAATACAGAGAAATATCCCTATAAAAAATTCATATATGTAAATAACACATAATTTTTACACAAAAAAAATTTGCTGATGTTGTTAGTATTTGCAATTTTTAATATAGGCGGTGGAAGGAAGCTGTTGTGTTTTCGTCACCAAATCATTAATTAATTTAGTTAGGTTTAAATTTTATTATAAAAATAAAAATAATCAATCTTGTTTATTTGATGAATATAATATAATTCAAAATTAGATTGGACTTTTCGCATTTGTAAAGAACAATTTACTTACTATTTTATTGGGAAAATGTGCCTTCAGAATTGACGACATTTCTTCTACCTGTCTAAAAAATAAATAAATTCTATTTTTGGTCAATGTAAATTTTTCTATAAACCTATCCGTTTGCCTCGTTTAGGCACTTAAAAATAATTAAAGACCATTTCTGTAATTTCCAGGAAAATTTTTTATTTTCTCTTTTATTTTCAGTATACAAAAACCAAGTGAACAATGATTATTATATAGCATTTTTTATCCCAGTGAAACAAAATAAAGTTTGCTTTACTGCATAGGAGTTACATAAATAAGTCCAAAAAAGAAAATGATTTCGGAGTTATTAATATATTAATATATACTAATTAATACTTATTGATTGAAAATACATTGTCTATAAATATCAATAAAATAAGTCTATGAGTGAAGCTTTATCCTATTATTCGATATGAACAAAGGATTTCTATTAAACCAAAGCAAGAAAGTAATCTTGACTTTGTTTTCATTCATTCCGCTTGTGACAGCATCTATCATCGACGAAAATTATGAATCTAAACAGGATGTGTATGATGCAATCATTAACACGTTCTTTCCAGTATTTTTTGTGATTCTATTCGGTGTTTCAGGGAAGACTGGACCCATAAAAAATGTGCTGTTGCCAGTACTGGATGACTTATTATACAACACTGTCACTTGGGTGATTCCGCTGGTAGTTTCTTTGGCTTACGATGATTTGCTGAGTATAAAGATATTTTCATTTGTAAACAAGGGTTTACATGTAACTGCCGCAGTAGCCGCGATAATTAAGAATGAAACAATTAAAAATGTTATTGAGGATAAACCTGTTTATTTTATATTTATCTGGGTATTCCTGATGTATTTCCCAGCTATAGTCATTCCATCATTCTGGATTGTTTTTATTACAACTAGAAATCTTTTTGATCCAATTAGTATAGTATTCCTTACATCATTTGGGATATTGTTGGCTACAATATTCATTCTTTTTATACTATTTTGTCTTACGAGATATGGCTCCGAGAGATTGGAACAAGTAGTTTATTCGAAGATTGTTAAAATATTATTTATTCCTGGATGGTTTTATCTCCCGAATATTCTGCAAACATTATTTATTGTGTTAAAATGGCCAATCGATTTTTACTTTGTCAAGGCATGCATATTTATACTGGTTCTCTCTTTAACAAGAAATGTCTCCTTCTTTACAGAGGAGGAACCAGCACCTGGTGATTTTCTGGCTACTTCAACAACATCTGTTCAATATCATCTGCGTAAAGTAATAGATGGAGAGCTAGAGGAGGATGAAGAAAAGCGAATAATCGAGGGGATGAAAAAACCAATGTCTAGTTGCCTGCGTAAAATAATCGATAAAAGCCAAAAGGATGAAACTCAAAAGGAAATAATCAAGAAAATGTACAAATCAATGGCCGAAATGAAAGAAAGTCAAAAGAAAGAAAGTCAAAAGTATGAAACTCTAAAGGAAGAAATGAGATCAATGGCAGAAAGGATGAATAAAATGGAAAAATTGAGACATATTGATGAAATTGTGCAAACAGATAAGCCACAATCATAATAATGGTGATTTCGTTGAATTTAATATCGGTTCTATCTTAGAATGGACTATTTATTGTGTGGGGTGACTTTGTCACTAACAAATATACATGTATTTATTTATTTACTATTATATAACAGAGTAAAATAAAAGGTATCATTATTTAATAAAATATAAATACAGTACCTGGACAAAAGTATCGGAACACTTGCTTTTGTTAATTGCGCAAAAATATACATAATAAACATATATGAAATTTATAATCATTTGCGGTTTAGGTTCTTATGAATATCTATGCAACAGGAGAGACCGTCCTATATAAGGAATGAATTTTCACAATTGATTTTCAATTTTTTTTCAAAATACTTTTACAAGGGTATTACGTGCAAGCTTTACACTTTGTTGTTATCATATCTTTTGAATCCCTTTGAATCTCACAACTTTCATAATACGATTTACTCGAAAAAATGTCTGAAATTAAATCTTGTACAGAATGTAAAACCATTAAATCAGCTAAATTTCATCACTGAAAGGCAATAAATGGAAAGAAGCTGAGAACAACAACTTAGCGAAGATAACGTGGACACAAGGCGTTGTTTTATGTAACATTTGTTATATGAATTTCATAGAAAATCCTTTAAAAAGAGGATCTAGTAGAGCAAAAACTACAGATGAGGAAGGGAAGGGAAAGGGAAAGAGAAAGAGGAAGAGGAAGAGATAAGTGAAAAGATTGATTTCACTAGAGCCATCAAGATGATTGCTAAAATCTTTTATGAAAGAGAATATAATAAAGAAGGTCCTATATACGAATTTGATGAAATGCGAGGATTGCTTCAAGAAATAGAACCAAGCTTGAAGGGGTTTTTTGACCAACTCTATTTAGCAGCTTGGTCATTTGAACGTAATAAACAAACAATGACTGTATGAAGATGTTCATATGTTATCTTCTTGCTTCATTAAATAATACAAAAGTTAACTCTTTAAGTTCAACCTTGCATTCTATTTAGATTCGGTAGGTATAAGTCTTGGAGCAACCACAACATCAAGAGCAGTAGATCGTAAAAAGAAGCAAGTTGCAGATGAACATGAGAAATATGTAAAGATGCGCTTACAAAATATTCAAAAAGTGCATTCATGTTGAATGTTGACAATTATCATAGCATTCACGTCCAGAGACAATCTGATACTACCACTATATCAAGTACGAAATCAGTATCCTTTGATTACTTAACTCATCATTCTAGTTTAAATTTACAAATAAAAAATTCAACACTATAACTATACAAAACATATAAAAAACCTTAGAAAAGGGGAAGTCCAACCGACAATCTAGCAGTGTTTGTGGTATGATACAAGGTTGTAGAGCTAATTAATCAAGACCTTTCAAATGAATCGTTTTATTCAAAAATCTTGGAAGTTCAAAACGTACATCTTTTCTAACCTCCATTACTTCATAAAGAGGATGACCAGGAAAGAGTTCTAACTTGCAGTCTGTTTTCATAACTAGAGAATAGTTTTCACTTGGAAATGTTAAAACGGTTTTATTAATAAAATTTGTGGGTAAAAAAATTGCTCATTACTATTAATATTATTGAACAGTGTCAACCATCATCATCATCATCATCATCATTATTCCTGTTATAATCGTTTGATATAATTCACACATATTTGAAAAAATATTTTTGTTATATATACCTTGTTTTTTTATCTCATGCTTTCCAAAGAATTATATTTTAATCAGTGAACATTGAAACATTGATACAAATTTTTATCTGTTGCAAAAGAGGAAAAATACTACATTGGTATAATCAGCGTGTAATTAAAAACTTTTTTTTTTTAAAAAATGAATTTAGCATTACGAAGTAAATTATTTCAATCTTTTATTTAAATTTTTTTAAATAAATAACATTGCATCGACAATAATAGTTAATAAATTATACTTTTCAACACAATGACACAACAATAAATAACAATAACATAAAAAATAGGTCCTTTTGAGTTAGATTATCCTGTAAAACTCGAATCAAAATTTCAAGATGGTTCAATACATTGTATTTGTTTTAATCAACAAGGTACCATGTTGGCAAGCGGTTGTTCTGATGGATATTGTAAAGTTTGGGATGCACAATCAATGAGCATTGTTCATAAAATGAAATGTCACATCTCAACTGTTACTAGTGTAAGGTAGACGCGTCGGTTTTTTTTTTTAAAAAGTAGAATAATTTTTGAAGAACTGTGTAGAAGAAGGTGCAAAGGAAGAAAATTAGATTAGAATTGATTAGAATTGATTTAACAATTGATTGATTGATTTAAATGATAAATATATTGTTATTATAGCTGGTCGCATAATGGACGATATTTGCTTTCTTCTGGTGAAGATAACAAATGTGTTTATTGGGATCTCAAGGAAAATACTCAAAAATGGATTAAATTTTCTGGGACTGTACTAATGGCACAAATGCATCCTAGAAATAAGTAACATTTTTATTTTATTTTTTATTCATTAATATCGTATCATATCACATAACATCTATCATGTATCATAATATACTATAATAAATTATCAATTTACTTTTATTTTTATTTATTTATTAACGTAGTCGTGTGTTTGTTGCAACAGTATCTCAAGAACCGGCGTTAATTGTAGAAATTACTAATGAGAAAATCAAAAGATTTTACCTACCAAATTATATGAAAGAAAAACCCAATATTACACCTGATACAAATAATAATAGTGGTGGAGAAGAATCAACTTCTAACAATGATTCAAAAGTATACAAAATGTATATCATTGATTTATTTATTTATTTATTATTGTTTACTGATTGTACATAAAGCAAATCACGCAATATTTACCATATATATATATATAATTATAGTAAAACAGTAGTATGTCAATTTGATAAGAAGGGTAAGCGTATTATAGCAGGAACTAATAAAGGACATTTGTACTTGATAGATGCTGAAATTAGAAAGGTTTTTTTTTTTTTTTTAAATAATTGCATACATGTATTTACACATATTATTAATATTTTAAAAATTAATTGTTATTAGATTATTAATACTCATAAACTTAGTCATTTGGCAATACGTAATATATCAATTAGTCGTAATGGGAAGTAAGTCTAGTAATTAATAGATAAATTCTACTAGATATTTTTTTACTGACCATTTGAGATTTTAAAATTTTTGTTATGATTTGTTTAGAGATGTTGTGGTAAATGTTTCCGATAAAACAATACGTCTTTATTGTTTAGATGAAAATGGAATACATAATTCTGAATTACAATTTTCTGAAACTGTTAATAAAGATAATTGGAATCAATGTTGTTTTAATCAAGGTGGTGATTATGTGATTGGTGGTAAGTTTGTAATTTTGGTAGTGATGAAGTGAGTGAATGAATGAGCTATTCTATTGGTATTATTGGTCTTGTCTTTTATTTTTATTTAATACAAATTTTATAAAATAAGGTTCTGGAAAATTAGCAGCACATCAAATATTTATATGGGATAGGAGAACCACAAGACTAGTTCAAGTTTTAGAAGGACCAAACGAACAACTAATAGATTTAGCACAACATCCAATACAACCAACTATTGTTTCTGCAGACGCTGATGGAACAATCTACACTTGGGCAACAAGTCATAAAGAAAATTGGGGTTGTGTAGATCCAAAATTTATAGAGGTTGATGATAATATAGAGTACGAAGAGGGTGAGGATGAATTTGATTTGATTTTTGATGATAACAGTGATGGAGGTGATGATGATGATGATGGTGAAATGATGGTGATGATGTCTGAAAAGATTAAAAAAAAAAAGGAAAGAGAATCCATTGAACAAGGTGATGACAATAATGACAATGATGAGAGTGAGGAATTGATTGATGTTTTAAGTATTGATAAACCGACTCGTTCTGATTCTTCTGATTGTGATGATGATGATGACGACGACGGCGACGTTGATGTTGATAATGTTGATAATGTTGATAATGTTGATAACGAGATAATGAATAATTGATTGTTAAAAACATTTGAATCGAATTTGAATTTAATCCATGCATGCATAGAAGTAAATTAAATAAATTAGAAAAATAGAAAATAGAAAAATTTATTCTTCCAATTTCGTAATAAAATAATAGTAATAGGACTCAATTATCACTCATATTAATATTAATATCATTTTGGGTCCCAAAGGTCCACGTGCAACGAATTTTAAAAAAAATCCTCACATTTAATACTTGTAATTTTTCCAATAAAATCTCATCAATTGAAAATAGTTTTGCAAATTGGATTTTTTTACGAAAAGAATTACAATCAAATTAAATCACAACATAGAAGTTGGGACCGGCCAAAAAATCTTAACTTGTTAATAATATTAATTATATAAATTTTTTACGTAAAACAATAAATTTGATTTTTATAATAATAGTGATAAGTTTTAAAAAATATTTATTTGTCAAAAAATTTAATCAAAGCCATTAAATTATTTTAAAAAAAGGACGTTAGTATGTTATTTGATGATTTAATAAAATAATGAACAATTCTAATTATATCATTCAAAAACCTTATGTCTTGTCATTATAAATCAACTGTTATATTATTGTCTTTCAATAAACTATTATAATTTACTAAATTACAATACTTTGAATCAATTTAGCTGTATCACACTTTTACTCTCCATTTAGTCCATAATGTGAATGTGACTTCTTTCACCTATTGAAACAAAGATTTACAATTAAAAGTGAGATGTTTTGTCATTTCTACAATTTTAGGATTCTGCGTACGTCGATCTTTTACGCGAATTGTGATCTACATTTTAATCTGTTATCTTTTATTTGTGATGATATTTAATTAACCTCAACAACCTCAACAACCTCAATAACATCATCTTCATCTAAAAAATCAAGCCATAGCATACATTCGTAAATATTTGAATAATTTTGATAATGGCTCTTCACAATGTGAATTAGGTTTGGGAAAGAATATTGGCAAAATATCACTTTGAGAAATACTTATCAGCAACAACTTTACCAAGCAACATTAAATTTTGAAATGGTTAATCCAAAGGTATAAACTCTTAACAATAAGCTGTTGAAATGTATTATATTCGAACAATCTTTTGATGTTGTTGAAAAAGAATTTTTTGTTGAATTTGTTGCTGAACTTAACCCTCAATATGAATTACCATGTTGGCCATCAATATCTATCTGGATTAATTCTTTTTATATAAAAGGGTGTGATTAAATAAATGTTATTAAATTTTCTAATAAAGTGTCTCTTGCAACAGATACCTGGACTTCTACTACCACTAATCAAGAGTGACAGTACATTTGGATTAACCAAGACTGGAAAATCTTACTTGATTTATTCCTTCACATGAAAGCCACATGGCATTATTTTTAGCAGATAAAATAATAGCACGTCAAAAGAATTTTATTTGGTAGTAAATTATTGACGCTAACAACAGATAATGGGTCAAATATGATCAATCTTGAAGAACAGCTTGGCCCTTAAATATAGTGATAATGATTTTTTACATAGCACATGTATTAAATCTAGCAACAAAAAATATCTGTTAAAAAAATATGTAGCTAGTAAGTAATATTCATAATCCTTAACCAGAGTTGAAAACCATATTTGCAATTAAAAATCAAAATTTTCTAATTCCTGACTTGGATGTATTTCAGAATCACTTGTGATGACTTTGAAGTAGTCATTGGACCAAGGTCAGGGGCTTCCTGAGGCATGTAGCTCAAAAAAATGGGACAATAAGGTTAACTTCATGGTTACTATGTGTGATGTCTTGCTCTAGGAAGCAGGAGAAAACAATGGTGTGGAATGTGCTGACTTTAGGAATTTGTATACACTTGGTGTGCATCAAGGTTCTTTTGATTTAAGTTATGGGATTGGAGTTGATTTAAGTGTAGCAGCAGCATACCTATGGCCAACACTGTATGGTTCTTATGGTAAGGCTTTTTTTTTAGACTTTGTATACATTGAAGTATGGTATCTGAGTAACACTTACAGGATGTTAGGTTCTCTTACAGTTGTATGCAAAGCAAAAGGCTTGTTGTGGTTATGTCTATTGAAGAAGACAAAGCTACCTCAATCAAATAATCAATTATTAATGATTGAAAAATTGGCAATGTTTCTATTGCAGGTTTGTCTGTTTTCATCATTCTGTTGCTTCAATGAATCTATTAACTAATTATTTTTTCTTTCACAGTCAACACTAGACCATATTGTGAATATTTGGAATGGGTTGGCAGTTGAGGCAAACCATTCCCAATTAAAAATTTATGGAATAAAATAAAACTGAAAATTATGAAAACTGTGCATCAAGATCACATTGTATTAATCAGTAAAGAATCTTGAACTTTCCAAAAGATATCAATGTCTATTTTGTTACAACATGCCCATATTACAGCTCTTGTATTCTAAATTCTGCAGATAAGTTCTTGTTATCAGGTAGGTCCAATGTATTAATGGTAGAAATAAAAAATTTTTTTTTAATGTAACTTATTATGTAAACATTAAAAAATAAATGATAAACTGATTGTATCACATGATTGTAATATAAAGTTGCAAAAAATAAGTTTGTTTATTTCTGCCAGTGATTACATAAGACCTACCTGATAAATAAAAGTTATTTAATCATGGTTATGCAATGCATTTGATAACAATATAAGGCCATGCAGAAATAAAACTTTTAAAGAAAGAAAGAAATAATTCCATTCCAAAAATTATCTTGCCTTCCTGATTGATGCAATTACAAGTCATAGTCATTTTCAAAAAAAAATAAAATGAATAAATTAGATATTTGATCATAGACTTCGGATTTAATAAAATTTTCCTTTTACAAACATAAAACCTGGTGCTCTTGCATCCACATGTGATGGAATTTTTATCATGGGTTGGAAGATTAGGCATCCTGGACAAGTGAGAGGATTCAACAGTCTCCTTGACAACTATGCAATTTCTAATTCAATTAAAATTCCAGAGCCACTCAGCCCCCGAAATTTTAATTATATTATCATACCTAAGGTCAGCCAGAAGGAATTAAGGTTTCTGGTCCAAATTATTTTCAAAAAAAGTAGCTTTGGCAGTAGTTTGGGCTCTCAATATTTTTTTAAATAATTTCGCCCATAAAAAATAATTTGGGCCCTATAAAAAAATTAAATTTTGCCCCCTCCCCAGTTTTCGATAATTTCGGCTATTACTACTAAAAGAGGTAGTTTCCATCGCAGATTAAAAAATATAAATTGCGATCTTCACCTAAAAAGATATTAATTAATACGACGACGGAACAACTACACTTTTAATTCTAACAATGAATATTTTCCTAAATAAAAATTGGACAAATCTCTTTATTATTCTTTTATTACAATTTCTAGGACTGATAATATTTTCACAAGGATTTTTCCCATATAAAACAAATTTATTAGGGTTTGCCAACTATGATCAGTTTCCACCTTTACCAACTGGCGAGAAAATTTTACCACCAACACCCAAATTTGATAGACTTGTCTTGGTACTAATTGATGCATTAAGAAGGTGTTTATAAAATATAAAACAATTAATTTTATTTTTGAATAAAATAATTTTATTTAATTGTAAATGTTTTGTTAGTGACTTTGTTTTTGGAGAAAATTCTGAAATGAAATTTGTTAAAAGGTATTTTGTGTTGACAACAAAATTTATTATATTTTTTTTTTAAAAAAAAAAAAAGGACTTATTTTTGATGATATTTTGTTAGTCTTATAGAAAATCATTATGCAATTCCATACACAGCTATTGCAACAGCTCCAACAGTTACCCTGCCAAGGATAAAAGCACTTACCACAGGTTAATATTAATATTGATCAATGAACTTCTTGGTTAAAATTATTTATTAAAATTGATCTTAAAAAATTTTAGGAACTGTACCAAATTTTTTAGATGCAATACTTAACATTGCAGATTCTGATACATCTTCCACATTAAAAAATAGTGATAACTGGTTAGTTCAGATGAAAATTAATGGAAATAATAAATCTATTTCTTTTTTTGGTGATGACACTTGGATAAAATTATTTCCAGGAATTTTTGATATAACAGATGGAACAACATCTTTTTTTGCAACAGTATGTGTTTAATTTTATTTATTATTTTAAATTTACTTTTTAAACAAATTTTTAATTTTACACACAAAAAAAATATATAAAGGATACAGTTGAAGTTGATTTAAATGTAACAAGAAATATTAAACCACAGTTATTATCACAAAGCTGGGAGGTTTTGATATTCCATTACCTTGGATTAGACCATGTTGGACATTCAAGTGGTCCACATAGGTAAAACTATTTTAATTATTAATATACACATTTTTCCAAAAAAAAAAATTAAGATTAATTATTTATTTATTTTAAAAAATTTTCAAGTCCTCTTATGAGACCTAAGCAGCATGAAATGGATAAAGTAATAAAAACTATATTTGAAATAATTAAGGATCAAGATAGCAAAAGATTAAACAATAATCCAAATTCTAAACCCACTCTTCTTGTATTGTGTGGAGATCATGGAATGAATGAGGTTTAAATTTGTTACTTATTGTTTGTTTGGTTAATTAGATTTTTTTAATTATTTTTGAGCTTACCAGATATTAAAATATTCAACTTAAAGGCAGGAAATCATGGTGGATCATCTGCTGGTGAAATTTCAACAGTATGTGACAAACACCTTAATATGTATGATTTTAAATTATTTGAAAATTCCTCAAAAGAAATTTCTATAGACACACATTTTATTTATTTAGAAAGATAATTTTTCATTTTAATTATTAATTCTGATATTATTTCAGGCATTACTTTTCATAAGTTCAAAATTTGATTCAATGAAGCAACAACACAAAGTATTCAATGCAGTAAATCATGATCCAAATTCTTATAAATATTATAAAGTAGTAGATCAAATTGATTTTGTACCTACTATTTCATTTTTCTTTGGACTTCCATTACCAATTAATAATCTTGGGAAAGTTATTTTGGATCTTTTTGGAAATATTGATGGTGTGTTTTGATTGATTTATTGACTGATTAATTAATTGATAAATTTTAATAATAATACCCTATTTTAAAAAAGGTTTTGAAAAATTAAGGCTCCTTCAATTGAATTCATATCAACTTGCAGGAATATTAAAATCAACATGGAAATCATTTGATCGTAATCCGGACATTTCGAATGAACCAAGTAAAGATATCTGTAGTGCTATTCCTAATAATGATCAAGAAAGATTACAATGTTTCTTTAATTTGGGATATTATTATCACAAAAAAGCACTATTTACTCAAGATAAAGATCATATTCAAAAGGCATTCTCCAGTTATGATAAAGTAAGAAAATGATTTAAAAAAATTTTTTTTTTTATGAATGGTATGTTTTTAATATTTTTTTAATATATATATTATATTTAATTTAATAATGTAGTTCATAAATGAATCTAGGAGTAAACTTACATCAAGTTTTAGTGATTATGATATTTTTTCAATGTTAAGTGGGTTATTATTATTAGGATTTTCAGTAATATGGTTTGCAATGATTGGAATGAACCATTATCATAATCATCACCATATTTCTAATCAATCAGAAGCAGAATTATTTTCTGTGATTGGAACTTTAGTATTTTGTATAACAATGTTTGCTAGTAGTTATATAGAGGAGGAGCATCAGTTTTGGTACTTTTGGATTCAAACATTATGGACTGTAATATTTTTTAGAAGGTATTTATTTATTTATTATTTATTATTTTTGAGATATTTATTATTTTTGCAATTGAATAATTGTTAATGCAATCTATTATTCTATGTTATATTTATATATAGTTTAAATAGTTCTGGAAAAATGAAATCCAATAATAAGTTATTATTGTTTTTAATTGGACAATTAGTACTCGTACGTTTTATAAGAATTTGGAATCAAACTGGTAAGTTTTTGACAAACAATTGAAAAATGAAATTATTAATTGATTGATTGATTGATTGATTTTATTTCCCTCCACAAAAAAACCTAAGGACAAAAATTTGCGGGTGAAATTGATTTAAAATTTTATTTGAATACTACACACGTAGGATTAATGTGGACATTAGTTTTCACAACTATTGGTGGACTTTTCCTGATCACTTTTTCTCAAATTTATAATTTCTTTTTATTGAAAATTAAAGATGAAAAAAATTATTTCCTCACTTTAATTCTAAAAATTTTTGGATTTGGCTCATCATTAATCCTTACATTACTTACATTAGCTTTAGTTAAATATAAACTAGAAATGAATGGAAGCATTGATTTATTTCCAAATACGTTCAAACTAATATCATTTATTATACAAATTGATAATCAAGTAATGTTGGCAAGGCTTATTTATAAGATGTTTATTATTTTAATGATACTAATAATAATTGTCAATCAATATAAGAAAGGTAAATATCTAAATATTTTTTTCTTTTGAATATGATTAAAGTAACAACAATTGCTAATTATACTTGCTTTATAAACTTTATAATTATTAGATAATACAAATATTTTTACAAACCTATTGTTAAATCTATTCACATATTTATTTATTTTATTAGCAAAGCTACATAATATTCCTTTATTTATATTATTTTATATTCAATTTTATTTAAATCAGAAAATCTTTGATGAAATCATTTCAACAAATGACTTGAAAGAAAACAATGATGATAATGATGATGACGATAGCGATAGCAATAGTAGTAATATTTTCCCAGATTTTATTTTAATATCATTCCAATTTTTTTCCTTCTTTTCATTAGGGAATTCCAATTCATTAGCTTCAATTGATATTAGTAATGCGTATACTGGAGTTGAAGAATATAATATAGGATTGGTTGGACTATTAACGTTCTTAATAAATTGGTCAGGTCCTATATGGTGGGTTATCACAGGAAAAATAATCAGAAATAACGTTATAATCAAATTTAGTAACAGCAATAATGATAATCATCGTCATCATCATCATGATGATGATAAAAAAGATTTATCAGCAAAAAATAATTTAAAATCATTTCGAACAAAATCAAAATCATTATCATTATTTTTAAATTATTTATATACAACATCAACATTTCATTCGTTATCATTATTCATATTATCCATAGCAGTCACAATTCTAAGAAATCATTTATTTATTTGGACAGTCTTCTCACCAAAATATTTATATCAGATAGTTTGGAATATTTGTCATCATTTCTTTATAGAATTTATTTTAGCTGGTTTATTGGAAGTATTAGGATAAATTTTTTTAAATTGAATTTGATTTTCTATTCTCTTGTAAAACTACTCTAATAATAAAGAAATATATTTTTTATTTTTATATCAACTCAATAAGTAAATTAATTCGATTCTGGATGATTATACCATATAAATGTAATCATCAGATAGGCTCCATTGTACATGCAAATGAAATTGCTTCCCTCATCCGGAAAAAATTCTCCCTTACGCGAATATTTGGTACTGTTGTGGATGAAAATGAAATTTATGTGAATTTGCAATTCACGTATGTGAAATTCAAATTAGCCAAGAGCTTCATGTCCACCCAAAATTTTAATTATACCACATAGGACATTATATTAGATCATCTACAATATTAATATGCAAATTTACTAAAATCTATTATTATATTATATAAAATAAATGATGTAAAAACACGTTACAAGGAATAATAATAAATTGTCACAACTACCATTATCATGGCATTAATTAGGAAAATTAAAAAGGCCAATAACAATAAAATAAAAAAATTTAGGAAAATCCTATTACTATACCAAAATGAGTCTCGGTTTGATGCTTTCTTCAGAAAATTTATCCATTAAACCGCAAAAAGCGAAACTTATGATCGAAATCAGTGTATAAATTAAATACATACAATAATAATAAATATATATGTGTATATATAAAAATAATAATATCGTTTTCACTCATAATTCGTCAATTCGACATTGTTTTGCTTCTTGGGTACTTTATAATTGGATAAATAATCATTAATATTATTTTAAAATAGTATAAAGAAAATTAATTATAATTATGACATTATATTAGAATCATAGTAGTATCACCATTAACGAACGTTCGATCTTTAATCCACATGCAATCTCACAATTATTGTCTTTATAATTAACACATCATTATATAAATTAATTCTTTATATTATTAATATTAATAATACATTACGTTATTACGTGCCATTATAAAATTGGACTATCGAGAAAAAATTTAATATGGATTTTCAAAAAATATTTGGTAAACCGAATGCATTAATATTAATATTTATTAATCCGTTAAAGCGAGATAAAATAATTATAGTTTTTGAAATTTATCCGCTAACCAAGACTCACTGTGCATACAGTACCTTCCTAATTTGGAAATCCCAATTTGTGGACTATAACATAATAAACAATTTGAAACGTATAATAAATTAAAAAAAAAATTTATGCCATCCACTATCAACGATTCAGTTGCTGAATACTTAAAACATTTAGGGGTGGATGTTGATCAATTAAAGTGATCGGCAAAAATTTATATCTAAACATAATCCACATTTGGCAATTCCCTTTAATGGGTAAAAAATTAAAAAAAGCACGATCAACAAGCAGTGTATTCAATGTGGGAATGTGCGGGTGTAACATCGTACATTAGTATTATATAGTAGTTTTCTGCAGATAGTTTCTAAATTTGTAGAAATCAGCATTAGTTACATGCTGGAATTTATACACTGTTAACAAGCTGTGAATTTAAGTCTGTAACAAAATAATTTGTTGTCCTGCATCAGCATATTTTTATTTTTAATAATAAAAATAACATTAAAGGTGGGCTAAGATTGGTCATGATGTAAAGAAATTCTAGATGTGGTAAAAGATTTTATTAACGTTATAATTGCATATTTTAGAATATGTAAAGTATAAATTCTAAATAAATAATTCCAACAATCTTATGCAAAGAAATTAAAAATCAAAAGATCCAATCGTCTCGGAGATGCGATCTAGCCTCTTTCGTATTTTTATTATTTGTGCCGTAAAATGGGCTCATATATTTGCCGAAGCTTTCTAGGTACAAGAGGGTAATTGTTAAATAAATTCATAAAATAAATTAATTGACGAGTAATGAATATGAAGAATCAAAGAGTCTAGCTAAAAAGTTAACTCAAACTCGGCCATAAATGTAAAACAATAAAGATTGACCAGAAAGCTACTCGCAATATAAAAATCGATTACAAATCAATACATATCAGCCAACTTGGTTTTGGGGCCTTTTTTTCAAACCTTATATCTTATTGTATTTTTAATGTGTAAACTGGTCAGTAGAATGATAACTAACTCTAAAAAAATAATTTTTCTCCAGTAAAAAAACTATTTTAGTATTCAATAGCCCGTCAAACCAATGGGTTTTTGCTAGTATAAAGTTATTGACTGAATTTTGGGGTTCAAACAAAATCAGCGAATAAAATCAATCAATCACTCACTCACTACGTTATAAAAATTGTTATATCATGTTAATAATATAATAGCGATGTTAAACTATTTTTGAAGCTGAAATCTATTGTAATGCAAATGTTCACTTTGTCTGGTTTTGTTGTGCAATTATCTATCATCTTTATTCGAATAATTATTTTTTCTTTACTTTTTTTGACAAATAATTAATTGTTTTCTTCTAAAAGCTTTATCTATTCCAGATCTTCACAATAATAATAATAGTAAGCACTTTTTTTTTGAAATGAAAAACCAAAATCAAATAAAGACATTATTACAAAAGAAAATTTATTTTTGGCCAATATTTTTTGATAAAACACTAAAAAACCCGTTCTTTATTTTGATTGGGTAGAAATATGAGTTAGGTTTGTTTTATGTCGTACAACGTGAAAAAATTATTAAACATTTAATAAATTGTCGAGTAAGAAGACAATAAATATTCGATCAAAAACCTTTTTTTTTTCCTCCGAAAAAACATTGCGTGTAACAAATCTAAGGTGATAGATAATTCACACACACACGGAAAAATTTTAGGGGAAAAAAAATGTTAACAACTAGTAATGTTAATTATCTTTACAAAATTCTTTCAACAAAACATGAACTACCACCTTCAATTTCTTCTCCATCTAATTACATTCTGCCGTTAACACAATTGGATATTGACGATGGATTTATTCATCTTTCAACAGCTAGACAAGTTTTAACTGTTGCAAATTTATTTTTCAAAAATGAAAAAGAAATAACTCTAGTGAAAATCTATTATCGTAATAATAATAATAATAATCATCATCAAGAAGAACAAGAAGAAGAAATTAAAAATAATATTAAATGGGAAAACAATAATGTAGACGGAGGAGATTTTTTTCCACACTTATATGATAGATTAATTGTAATGAAAGATATTAAAGATATTAAGAAATTAAAAAAACCAAATGAGAACGAGGATTTTCTTCTTGACGATGATGAGAATGATTGGTTGGAAGATTAACTTTACACTTGCGCAATCTAAGCATAATTCGGCAATGAATCAAAAAATAAATATTAGGAGTTTCTTTTTGTTTTTCTTTTTCATGTTGATTTGTATTACATTAATGTTACACTTGCTCGCATTAAATCTAAAAAAAGAATTTTCACATACATGTTTACACATTTCTTTACATTTCTTCATTTACATTCGACAATATTCGATATTCACAAACCAATAATAAAAAAGCTTTAAGATTTGTTGAATATCATATTGATTTTTGTTGACATATAATTAATCAATCAAATTAATCAATTTCATTCGTCGTTTTTTTTAAACCATCAAAATTCAGGGTCAATTACACTTTTCTTTGCCCCCCTAGAATTTCTGAAAATGAAAAGCTATAAATACCACCCTTACCCACTCCAACAAATGTTTCTTCTCTCTTCAAAATTTTAATCATACCTCTTATATTAATAAATAAAATTAAACTTGAACATACAAAAATATATATTTAAAACACGCAATACATAATTCACACATAAAATAATACATATATAAGATATAAACATATCATAATACATTTTTTATTTAATAAATCGTTTGTATCGTCTAGTTAATTGCAACAAAAATTATTTTTTTTAAAAAAAAAAAATTTAATTTAGATCAAAATGTGTGGTATATTTGCATATTCTAATTATCTATTAACAAAGGATAGAAAAGAAATAATTGATACTCTTGTTAGTGGTTTGGCTCGTCTGGAATATCGTGGTTATGACTCGGCAGGGTTAGCAGTTGATGGTGATGAATCTGAAGAAGTTTTAATATATAAACAAGTTGGAAAAGTTGGTGCTTTAAAAAAATTTGTTTCGGAGCAACAAGTTGATTTTGAAAAACAATTTGTAAATCATTGTGGTATGGCTCATACTCGTTGGGCTACTCACGGTGAACCTTCGTCAACAAACTCACATCCTCACAGATCCGATCCAAAGGCCGAATTTACCGTTGTTCATAATGGTATTATTACAAACTATAAAGAGCTTAAATTAGTTCTTGAAAAAAAAAATTACATATTTGAAACTGAAACCGACACTGAAGCTGTTGCTAAACTTGCTAAATATTTATATGATTCTCAAAAGGCTAATCAAAATTTAAGTTTCACCTCTCTTGTTAAAGGTGTAGTTAAAGAATTGGTAATTATCATTATCGTCATCATCATCGTTATCAATCCTTTTCTTTTTATTTTTATTTTTTTTAGCAAATGGGAAAAATAAAACTTTTTATTTATTTTTCTTTTTGTGAATAAATTATCTATATACGTGTATAGGAAGGAGCATTTGCTTTAATCTTTAAAAGTGTTCATTTTCCAAATGAAATCGTTGCAACACGTCGTGGATCTCCTCTTTTAATTGGTGTAAAAACAGAAAAAAAATTAAAAGTTGACTTTGTTGATGTTGAATTTGGAACAGGTATGAACTAATTAATTTATTTATTATTAACAATCACTAATCACATATATACCAAAAGTATTTAATGCAATGCCATTATATCATTATATTAACAACAATAATAGATGATAAAGTTGAACCGAATTTATTAACATCTCCAACTGATGGTCATCCTAAACTCAGACGCAGTCAATCACGTGCTTTTCTTAGTGAAGATGGTTTACCTCAACCTATCGAATACTTCCTTGCATCTGATCCTTCTGCAATTGTTGAACATACAAAAAGAGTTCTTTATTTAGAAGATGATGATATAGGACATATGAGTGAAGGAGGTAATTCGTTTATTTTTTTTATTTTTTTCCACCTTGATATATGAATTGAAGTTTCTTTCTTGGAATCTTTTTTGTCAATAATAATAAAATAACAATAATGACTATAATAATAAACAGAATTACATATTCATCGTTTAAGACGCGATGATGGAATATCAGCTGTTCGTTCCATTCAAACTTTGGAAATTGAACTTGCAGAAATTATGAAAGGATCTTTCGATCACTTTATGCAAAAGGAAATTTTTGAACAACCTGAATCTGTGGTAAATACTATGCGTGGTCGTGTCAACTTTGAAAATAATAAGGTGACGCTTGGTGGTCTTAAAGCTTATTTAGCAACTATTAGACGTTGTAGACGTTTAGTTTTCTGTGCATGTGGTACAAGTTATCATTCTTGCGTGGCTGTAAGTGTTATCTCTGTTATATATATATATATATTTGCCTTTTACATATTTAAATATATATATTATTTCCTTAAAAAATTTTTTTTAAATTAGACACGTGCAATTTTTGAAGAATTAACTGAAATTCCTATTTCTGTGGAATTGGCCAGTGATTTCTTGGATAGAAAAACTCCAATATTCAGAGATGATGTTTGTGTATTTGTCTCACAATCTGGTGAAACTGCTGACACAATCCTTGCATTAAGATATTGTCTTGAACGTGGAGCTTTGTGTTTAGGTATTACAAATACTGTCGGTTCTAGCATTTCACGTGAAACACACTGTGGTGTTCATATCAATGCAGGTCCCGAAATCGGAGTTGCTTCTACAAAAGTAATTAAAAAATTTAACAACTTCTTCATTGTTAATATTGTGATTTAATAATACTTAATAATAATAATAATAATAATAATAACAATTATTGTTGTTTTTAGGCTTATACGTCTCAATATATTTCATTGGTCATGATGGCTATTCAATTAAGTGAAGACAGATCATCAATGACACAAAGACGTAATGAGATCATCAGTGAACTTAACAAATTACCAAACCATATAAAAGAAATTCTTACTCTTGATAAAGAGTTAGAACAACTTGCAAAAGATGTTTTATACAAAGAAAAAAGTCTTTTGATTATGGGTCGTGGTTATCAACATGCCACATGTCTCGAAGGTGCCTTGAAGATAAAAGAAGTTTCTTACATGCATTCTGAAGGTATTTTGGCTGGAGAATTGAAACATGGTCCTTTAGCACTTATTGATGAAAATATGCCAGTCATTCTTATTATGACAAAAGATTCCTTGTACCCGGTAAGTATATCTATATTTATAAATAAGTATTTAATGAAATCATAATTTTAATATATTTAATAAATTAATAATTATAATAATTATAGAAAGTACAAAGTGCACTTGAACAAGTATCAGCTCGTAAAGGTCAACCAATCATTATTTGTAATGATGGTGATGAAGGAATATCGAATCAATACAAAACAATTCGTGTCCCTCAAACTGTTGATTGTTTACAAGGTCTTCTTACAATTATTCCTTTGCAATTATTGTCATATCATTTAGCTGTTATAAATGGTGTTGATGTAGATTTCCCAAGAAATTTGGCTAAATCTGTAAGTATAAATGTTGGTCGTTTGACATGATTTTAATTATTAATAATATATTAACTCATAATATATTATTAAATTAATTTTTAGGTAACCGTTGAATAATAATAATAAATTTTTTTAATTAATTATTTGTTTTTTCTCTTTTTATTTGTTTGTTTTTTTTCTTTTAAAAAAGTAATTTAATATATAAAAAAATTCAATATTCTTTAAAAAATTGATTTGTGGGTTAAAAAAAATTTTTTTTTAATAAACAGTTTTTGAAAATTGTGTGGATTTTAAATTTTCTATGGAATATTATATTAATCTTTGCTTTTTTGAAATTAATGCAAATTTGACACGAAACCTATCTATCTGAAAAAAAAAAGAAGTTTAATTGACGATCCATCTATGAAATAATGTCAATTTTAACAACTTAAAATAGCGCTATGCTTTATTTTTTTTTTTTTTAAAAAAAAACTAGTACAAATTTGGAAAAAATTTTCAATCAAAATAACAGTCCCAACATCGAATTTTATACACTGGTCACGCACGACTATCTAATATCACAGTAACATTAAGGCTGTAATAATTTACGGCTGAAATCCAATCGCGCGCAACTAAATCAACTTGAAAAATTTCTAGTCGCAGCTAGATATAAATCTTTAGTTGCGGCTACAACTAGTCGGCTAACAACACTAAAAACGACGACAACACCGAAATAAATGATATCCTGCTCAGATGGGAGTTACGGCTGCAAAAATTGAAAGAAAAAGGTTACGCACACAAAGACAACTCCAACAACGATGACAACAACCATCAGAACGACAACACAGCAACAGTGGTGACTATGGTGACTGTGGTGATGATGAAGGCAAAGAAAAAGATGACGAGGCAGAAGACAGCAATAATGGTGATGATGGTGGTAATAGTAATGACGACGATATGGACATTGATTAAATTTTTATATACAGATAAATTGTATTTTTTGATTATATATATAAATACTTGCCCAAAAGTGTATGGGAACCGCAATTAACCGCAATCAAGTCTCAACCAGTGTTGGTCGCCAAAACTGTTTTGAAGAGGTGAAATTCAAAACTAAAATTAAAAGTTATATGTCAAAACTAAATCAAAAGTAAATAGTCAAAAATCAAAACTAGTTTTGACTTATGGCGAAACCTTTTGACTTTCGCACAGTTGCGAAACTCTCGAGTTTTGGAAACCAACACTAGTCTCAATTAATTGAGGAGCCATTTTCAATCATAACCAATTTAATATTATTTCATTTTCGAAGGTTGGATACCGATGACGATGGGAAATTTTCGTTAACGTGTTGGTGTGGTTAATTGGGAAAAAATAGATGGCGTTGCAAAGTGCAAAATAAGAAACTTTATTAAGAATTATAATTTTAAATTATATAATTCTAACGATTTTTCATTATATATTTTTTAATTAATAATCGAGTTTCTACTGCGTACACTCTAGTATTTGTTTTAAAAAAAAATTTTTTTAACAATAATCCGACCGATATTATGGTATTCAAAATTTATCTAATAGCTTTCTTTTTATCATAATTAAGAAGCAAACAGCTACTAAGTTAAATATTAATAATGCTATTGCAGCCTCTTTTGAGACTGTTACCGCCGCTGTTGTTGCTGATGTTAAAAGCTGAACAGCTATAAAAAGCATATCCTTGTTTGAATTATCACCATTTGTATTCTGATGGGATATATTATCGTTGTTCAAATTATCTCCATTCGTATTCTGGTGAGATATGTTGTTGTTGTTGTTGTTGTTGTTGTTGTTGTTGTTGTCGTTGTCGTATAAGATATTTATCGGAATGCTTGAGTGAAAATGATCATGTCCAGAATAAGCTTCACTAGGAACGTTAGGTGCATCCGGTGAAGGAACATCACCTTGACTATTTTGAAAATTCATTGTATTTTTTATTAATTTATCAATAAACGTGTGGATAAAGGCAATAACTGTTGGATGAAAATATTTTTAATCAAAAGCAAGAAAGAAAAGAAAAAATACGAGCTATTTAATTATAAAAAACCCTGACGCGAAAGTTGTACTATGTTCCACCAGTGTTGAAAATTCGATGTGGGGAATGCGGGGGTGTAACATTACACACCAATCAAATTTTTAATTTTTAGAGATATTTTCTAAATTTGTACTAGTCCCACAACGGAATTTCAACACTATGTTTCACTACATTATTATTATATATACATTAACAAGGAGAAAGTAAATTCATCTTTTATATATTATAAGAAATTTCGTGCAACATGACAATTTTTACTATTAAAATCGAAGGAACTTTTTCATTTGTCACCTAGCACGCCCACATGAAGTTTTAACCAGAAACG
>CAJVPN010000740.1:0-22021 GCA_910592215.1 Entrophospora candida
ATTAGACTTTTATTTATTAACTATTTGATAAATTTCCAATTCATCAAATTTACTACCATTTACTATATTGATGTTATTATAAGACATTGAATTAACAAAAATAATACTATTTGAACTAAATCCAACATCTTTACCAAAAAACGGTAAACAAGATTTACCACAACAAATTGCATATTCACTATTAATAACATAACTTAATTGTGCAGTGTTAATATCATTTCTATTGCATATATTAAATATAAAACTATCAGTTGTTTTTTTGTAACGGGCTAAAGAATAAAAGTCACTCCAATTAAGTGGATTATAACCACCAACTAATTGATCTGAATTTTGTATTTTTGCAATTACAAGAGTTTTGTTGATATTACCACATTTTTTATGAAATGCTATTGGATTTAAACCATCTCTACTACTACGATATAAAAGCTCAAATTCATATTTGACATCTCTTGATGAATTATATGGTGAATTTTTTCGATCAATCCAACTTGCAAAAAGCAATGTAAGATTTTGATTAATTGTTGCTGATTCAAGTTTTGGTTGTCTTGATGGTAGCAAATTTAAGGTTTGTTGTTCATCAGAAGCTACATAATAGTCTAAAAGAATTTCCCATAAATCCTTAGGAAAAAGCTTCTTAAAAGGCATAATTTTGGAACGAAAATCCTTATTAGAAATGTCTTTAAATCTGATTAATAAAATTAAATCCTTTAATGTGTTCCCCAAATCAGTAAAATTTTGCTTTGACCAAACTTTAACATAATTAATATTGTTAATTTCTGGATGCTTGGCTAATCCCCATTTAAGGATACTTTCCCAAATAATTATTTCATCAACATTAAGATCATCTCTTTCAAGTATAGCCAATAAAATTGGTTTTTCCAATAATTCAAATTCACTTGACTGAAATAAATTCTCATCACAATTGGAAATTTTTTCTAGGCAAATATTTTTCAATTCCCTAAATTTTTCTCCATGAGAGTGGATTGATTTTAAGATTTTGACTGGGTTTTTTTTAATGTAATCTTTATGATTTTTGATAAAGTACTTCATTGTGTATTCATAAAATGATTCAAGGCCAAGTTCATCAGCTGTAATCAATAATTGCAATATATCAACTACAGGAAAATGGTCTAATTCAATTTTACAAGTATATAAAAATCTTTTTAAATATAAATGAAACAAAAAGAAAATATTATCATTAATTATTTTATAAATAAAAAACATTTATATAAATAATTTAATTTAATAATTTAAACCTACCTAAGTATAATTTTAAAGACAAGTTCACTAATATTTGCTTTCTTAATAATATAATAACCATTTTCTTTTCTTGCATTAATTAATGCATCTTGAAACAATGGACAATGAGCACATATGATTGATGAGTGTGCATGAACCTCTTTAACATTTGGTTCTATGCCAACATAAATTTTTACATCATAAAAGTCTTCTGTATTAAGTAATCTTTCATTTTCATTAAAGTATTTTTCTAATATTGTTGGATCCATTTTTAAATATAATTTTTAAAAAAAATTAAAAAATTAGTAAAGCAAAGCAAAATTAAAGCAAAGCAAAATGGAGGTGTTATTTAGGGTTATCGGTTATCAAAATCGTCCTTAAAAGGAAATTTTGTAACGTAAAAATTTGGTATATTCAGTATTCATTTTTTTAAAAGATTATTGATGGTAAGTCAATTTAAATCTAGACCATAATAATTTTCATGGAACGAGTTTCTTGAGGGTCTTTTTGTTTTCTCTTTATATATAAGTTACTCAATAATCATATTTTAAATCAATTGAAACTATTTATTACAGCTTTAATTCTGTTCATCTTCCACTAAAGTTCTTGGATTTTAGCAGGCAATTAGTTTTTATTTTAAATTTTCAATCCTACAAAACTGTCAATTGATAAAAGCAGTTTAGATAATCTTAAAAAATTTAAACACGACAACATTCCTAAATTAGAATTGGTGACACAAGAGAAATCGAAGGCGAGGAATTGGGAACCAAAGAAGTGTTTATTTTGTTGATGGAAATGATGTCCTTTCGATTGTAATACTGAAAAAATCAAAACAATACTTGTTAACTCCAATGAATATTCTTTAGATGACTCTTAATAAAGATAGGTGAGCCTAAATCTCTAAACAGTTCGGTTTCAGTTTCTAAAAAATCAAACCGAACCTTAGGCTAGAAACTATTTGGCAGTCCCTGGTATTCTAATTTTGCGCACTGCTTATTTAAAATTAAAATTCTAATCTAATAAACTCATTATATCAACCAATGTCCCGGTCGAACGAGCTTTTTCTGGAGGCACAGACTCCACCACCCAAAGTATAGTTTGCATGTGTTCAAAAAGTTTGCAGCGACAATGAATTTTATAAATGAATCAAAGAAGATAGAACGTCGTTAGGGTTTTTATTCGAATAAGGTTTATTCGATTTGTTTTATTCGTTATGAATTTGAGTATTCGAATTACATTGAAAGTTTAGTCGAATAAACGAACAATTAGAATAATATTAATATTAATAATAGCAATTTAATTTAATTGCAATATCGCGAATCTAACAATATTTTTCCCAATGGCATTGAAAGAATAACTTTCTACACCAAGCTCATGGCAATCAATATGTTTATCGTGAGGATCTTGGGAGCTTGTAGCTCATATGGATATAAAAATAATATATTAAAATATTATATGAAATGTGATATATAATAACCCACTAAACATTTCAATTAAAGAATGCCTTCCACTTACGTTGCTAATCATTACAACGATACTTTAAAAAAGAGTATTTGATGGTTACATATCTTGTGTATAAATCATTGCCTATTATATGTCTGCAATGTTCCTTATACCCATACCTACAATAAATGTCAAGAAGTATCCAAACTCTTTGAAGATTTAAAAACAAACTGAATACTTACCATGATGAAATTCAAGAATACCAAGATCGCTTGCTTTATTATATTGCACATCAGACCAGGAAAGTCTATTTGAATGCATAATTTAATGCTTCACTTTTAGATCTAGATGAAACAACTAAGGATCAAACATGCTGTATATTATCCATAATAAAAAAGACGAAGAACCGTTTCAAAGAAATTCAGAATATGTTCATTCTGTTGTTCCATTCTTTAGAGTACGTGTGTGATTATCACAAGCCCAAAGATGTAGATCGTCGCATGGAGACCGGATAAAGAAATCTGATGTGTTCATCCGAAATTTTTTACTTTATCTCTGACATCTAGGAGACTTATAACAGTATTAGTATGGAAAGAGCTAGAGGCCGATTTGGATAAAGTTAGAAACTCATTATATAGCCCATCAGCCATTCCACTTGTTAATTTGAACAATTGAAATTTGAAGAAGGATGAATGTTTTTGTAATCAAAAAGAACATGACATGGGATTAATTATATTGGCAATTGGGGAGGTCAAAAAAGAAATACCATCTGGAATCACAATGGATACAGAAAAAAGAATGAAAAAATTGTGCTTTTTATTAATTAGGATGATTCTAGAAGCATATCAACTTAAACATACCTGATTATGGTATATTCCACATATTAGTAACATGTGATGAGAACAAGGTTGAAAAATTTCCTCGTGAAGATTACTTGGAACAGGCAAATCAAGACTTGAATCCTGGATCAAAGTTAATGAAATCAATTCCAGAATTTATTAATATAATGCAAAAAAATTGTGTAAATCAATTTTCACCTTGCATTTTTTCATTCAAATAGTAAAAATAAAGATAATAGATAATAATGAAAAAAAATTACATATAAAACCACTCAAATGAGCCTGGATTGTGGTTCAATTAGTAATATCACGTTAAAAGTTAAACATAGAAAGTGCATACACGCTTCCATATAAACATCACCATTATTCTGCTTGATATAGATCAATTTAATAACAGTTACTTAATATAATATAATTTTTCTCATTTATGAATTATCATAAAAATAAAAAATCCAAACAATAAATAAAGTTATTGTATAAATGACAGCACATTAGATGATTAATAGAGTAAAGCCTCAATAGAATAAAGTTACGAGAGTGAAATGTATTTTCATAATTTTAATTTAGCTAGCGCCTCTAAATAAATATATTATTAATAATCTAATTAACATTAAAATAATAATTGTAATTACCAATAATTGCATCTTTACAGGAATTTATAGATTGTGCTGCATTTATAAATTTTAATAATGGGCTGGTGCAAACAGCAATTTGATGAGTAGTAGTCGAGATCGTTGAAGGATCAAATGGTGATTTATCCATCTATCAAATTTTTTCCTTTTGAGTTTTTTTTCTAAAATATTTATTATCTGAATTATTTAATCCAATATAAAATACACTGTTCAAACACCAACAATTTCTTTAGTTTCTTTAGCAGTTGGACGTTTATCTGGATTAACTAACATCCATACATTGGTATGATAAATCAATATAGAATTTGGGAGTAATGTTGAAAATCCTGGTTTTACTCCTTCACTGCAAGTTTTTAACATGCGTAGTATTATTGTAAGGTTGTTGATCTAAAACTATATATATCTGATGCCATTGTATACAATTTACTTTTTAACACTTCAGGGACAATATACGGTAAAACCAATTGCAACATTTGATAAATTCGCAATATATGTATAATTGAAATAATTATCTCTTTTTTAAATCTTATGAATGGTATTTTTATCATGAATGTAACATAAGCTATTAATTATGCGTTTAAGAATTTTTATTTTATCTTTCCATTTAAAGCTTTAAAATTATTTGTTGGATAATTATGAAGACTTCCGTGTATATATATATAATCTTTTTTAATTGGATTTTGAGACATGCAATAAATACGAATTATATTTAAAGTCCAATATAATTTTTGACTATATATGTATATATATACATCTTTATTTACACGTAATGATGATAAATTTGCCATTTACCATATTCTTCTTTTCATTCTGTTAATGTTTCTTTTTTTGGAACACAAAACGCGAAAAAAATATTTATTCCAAGTAACAATACTTATCTTGTTATAATAAAGAAAATGATGCAAAAAAAAAGATTTGCCATTGTTGTAAGCATGATGTAACCGGTTTTTCAATAAATAAAAAAAATCATTTAACTTTTATTCCACCAAAGAACATTCGAAAAAACTTTGTATAATAGGAAAAACATGTAGTTACTACTTTGGTCATCTAGATACTAGGAATAAAGTTATTAAAAAAAAATTTTTTTTTCATCTATCAGTTTAGGCGATGTAGATGTTGTACTCACTGAATATTCAATCAATTAAATTAATATTCGGATAATCATTTGGTGGTGAATAATTAAATTAAAATCATTCATTCATTAAATTAATTATTCAGTGAATGATTATCCATTGATTATTCAGTGAATATTCATTGTTTTAAATTCTATCAAAATTACCAATATTTTTCAAAAAAACAATCTTTAGTAAATTAATTAAACCTTTGTTCTTTTTGAGGACATCATATAAGTGTGTAATATAATTAGATGTAGATTCACCATCACATACTACAACATTACAATGAACAATAATATCAGAAACTTCAGAGACATTGACTTGAAAAATATCTCCTTTAGATTTTTCTCCAATTTCAGTTTCTTCCATCAAGTTCCATATCTAACTTGACTTCTTAGAACCACCCTTTTCTTCAAAATATGAGCAGCAGAAGACTCTTCCCTTCTCATTATTTGTTATTACTTTTTCCTATTACACACAATGAGTCTCGATTTAGCGGATTTAGGGGCATAACGGATAAATTTCGAAACCAAATTTTCTTGTTATTATAATTATTTTATTATTATCTTGGTTTAACGGATTTAACGGATTTTTCATATTAATATTAATTAATATACTAATACATTCGATTTACTGGATGTTTCTTTAAAATCCATATATTAATTAATATGTCGTTTATAATAATAATAAATTTGTCTTGATATAATGGATATTAATTGAATGTATTATTATTATTAGATATAATGATGTATGATAATTAATGCACGATGACATGTGTTAATTAATGCAAATGAGAGATTGGATGTTCATGGCGGATGCTAGTATAACATCTCATAATTTATAATTAATTTACTTGATACTCAATAATTCGTTCATTTATTTATATTATCAAGCATTTAGACAATTGATTGCTGTGTCCGACTTATCAAGTTTACATGTGTATTATGTTTCGTCTTATAAAAATCCTCGCCAAATACAAACAAGGATAGAAGATTATTGTAGTGATAATGTTAACATTTTAAAACGATTTTTTATTATTATTATATTTTAGTGTAACATATCACATGATTTAATTATATCTCGATTTAGCGGATAAATTTCTTGGTACAGTCTTCCATTTTAAATTTAATTAAATGTGAATTTATTTGACAATTAATTCATTGAATATTCATTTTTAAATTAATGAAAAATCAAAGTTCCGATTAACCAAATATTCATTGGATATTCACCGAATATATTATTCATTGGGTGCGACCTCTAAGGCGGTGAATTTCTACGGCAGAAAAAAAATCTGCCAACGAATCTATCATTAAAATTTTCTAATTAATAGATATTATCATTTTACCATTCATTATCATCAAAATGTTGTGCGTGAATTTGGAATCTGAAATTCACGCGTGTGAAAATCAGATTAGCCAATCAGAATTTTAATATTAAATTTCAAATTGGCGCAAATTTGATTTTCACGTGATAATTACCTCGAATAGAAACGATCCATACATTAAAACGGTAGCAATAGTATATACGAACATGTGAATGAAAATAAAACGTTTAATAATACTTATTTTTTGTGCGCGTAACTATTAATTTAATAATGATATATATACGCGCCTCAAAGAACCTCCCCTCCTTTTTTTATATTGAGTGAAAGTCCACTTTATATAGTGTGACAGGCAATTATATAAGATTCTTTTATCACAATAACAAATGATTGATATACTTGCTTTACATTGTCATTATTAATATTAAATAATCATAAGAAATGTCAGAGGTAAGAAAAGAAACGTGACTGTTGAAGATCTCTCTCTCTCACGAAAAAAAAACTGTGCTTGGACAATTTGGAAACAACTCAATATGCAACATTTGATTATCGGAAATCTATAGATGTTGAAGTTACTTGGGGCTCAAATATTTAAACCATTGTGATCATCCTCATCTTCCTCGTGTACATAAGATAATCTTACTTGATATGATGGATGATGCAATTAAATTTTCGGGGGAGCACTGCCCTGGAATTTATTAATTGCGTTGTTGTCAAAGAGACTGTTAAGCCTCTCACTTATCCAAAGCTTTCTAATATCTCACCTGTGGAAAAATCTATGGCTATGAGGGGTCACTGGTTTGCAATTGCATGTTGACAGTAGGAAGACTTATATGATCAGGATTGGCGTTAAACATGGGTATTATCCTGCGCCTGTAGAAGCAACTTCACCAACTCAAAATAATAATCGATCGTCAACTCAATCACCATCATCTGATTTACCATCGTCAAGAACATCAAGTTATTTTTTGGGAATGATTTTTAAGGAATTTTACAAACTTGTAAAAATGAAATTTTTGGAACGGAATTAGTTAATTATTTTAATTAATTATTTATTTTGGCTCCTTAAAAGTTTCATCTCTGCATGGTCTTAGTGTTATTATTACTTGGGCGATGAGATTATCAAATGCATTGCATAATCATCATGAACATTGCAATAGACATGACACAATGAACATTCAAGAAAGGATTAAACAGTAATAAAAGACAAGTTGAGTTTGGAGCAGTAGTATATTTCATATGAAATGGACAAAGTACCATTTGATCCTTCAACAATTCCAGTTATTATTATTTTTCTAATAAAGCCACAATTATATTAGCAATAATAATAAATAACACTTGTAATTATTAATTTAATTTTAAACAAATTTCATTGGGCCGCAGAATTGAACATTTTTTATTATAAACTTGGAAACTTTGCGAGGAGCGTATATAATAAGAATAATTATTAATTTTTTATTAAATATTATATTATATTATTATATTGTATTATATTATATTATATTATAAAATAAATAAAAATAAAAAATGACTATGTTACATATAAATATATATATAGATTGATAAAGAATTCTTCTTTTCAATATTAATTTAATAAACTGATTGAAGTCTTTTTATAATAATATATCAATGTTATATATATTATTATTATAATCACACAAAAACTGATTTTTACAAATAATTTATATAAAACAAAATACAAAAAATTAAAATTAAATAAATAAATTAATAAATGAATGGGATTTAAAAAATTAGTAAAGTGTGAATAAGGGATTGAGTGAAATGCGATAAGATGATGATTGATGAATTGAGATATGATGGTAATCAAGTTGGATGAGTGAGATGATTTTAATGACATGAATAATTGATGCCGTAAACGTTTATAAATGAATAGTGATTATTGTGTTGATGATGATGATGATGATAGGATGAATGTTAATATTGATCGTTGATTATTATTATTAAATGATGATTAATTTTGCCATGGGGAAGGAGTGGTTATGGAAGAGGAACGAGCAGCTGGGACTTTTTGAATAGAAAATCTCCAAGTTTTAAAATAAGTTTTGTATTGTTCAACTTCTTTTCCGAAATTATTTACAATGTCATCATAATCATGAGATTTAATCCTCATCAAAGTAGACATTGGCAATTTAACAGCATTCCAGCCTTTTGTGATGTCGTCAACAGCCTAAATAATAAATAAGTAAATAACATTGTTAGATGCGTACAATAAATTATATATATATATATATATAATTTATATTACTTACCAGTTCACCAAGTTCACCAGCCCATTTACCAAGGAAACAAGACTTTTCTTCAGTTTTAATATCTTTGGCTAATTGAGTGTTTGATAAGAGTGATTGTAGAACATAAGTATTTATTGGAGCAATTACTCCTTTAGATTTCATAAACGGCAATACTAAAATTATATAATAAAAAAGATAAACGGTGTTATTATTTAATATTCATTATTAATAATAAATTAAACTGTTTTTGATAATAATAAAATCATACATACATGCATCTGTTAATCTTTGAGCTATTGGACCTTCATTTGAATATTGAATATCACTTTCCATCAGTTCAATATAACCACCTTGTTTTGTCACCCTCACCAATTCGGGTATAACCTTTTCTTCCCATTCAGTAGCGGTGAAAGCTGTAACCATTAACCTCATATTGACAAAATCAAAAGTGTCATCTAAAAATGGTAAACCATCTAAGATATTTGCTTGTATGAATTTAACATTGTCGGGTTTCTTTTCTTCGGGGAATATCATTGGCGAAAAATCTACTCCAGTAAATGATGAAGTAGAATAAGTTTCAGACATTTCAGTAATCCAAGATCCGGGTCCGCAACTAGATTTTTAAAAAAAAAAATAAAAAAAAGAAGGTTAATTTAAATTCCAGCGAATAACAATAAAACCATTATTATTTATTTGTAACAATTTCTCTTCTTCCGACGTACCCAACTTCGAGAACTCTGATTCCTTCATCACTTTTTAATAATTCTTCTACGGGGGAAGAGAAAGCATTTTGCCAAATTCTTTTATACAAGTTATTTTGACGTTGCAGTCTTTCAATTTCTTCTCTAATTAATTTTCTTTGATGAAGTTGTTCTTGATATAGGTTTTGATAGTGTTGTTGCTGATTTGGTAATATTTTTAAATTTTTAATGTTATGAATTCTTTTACCCCCGCCGGTAAATCTCCATGTTTCTTGTATGTTGGCAGAAACATTGTTGTAATAGTTATTACCGTCAAAGGAAAAAAGTACAGAGTTACGTATATTAATGTATTTTTTTAGTTTATTATTATCAGCTTTGTTACTGTTAACGATTGGAGCTGCCCTTGTTGATGCCGAGGTTTTAGAACTCTTTACACCCATAATAATAAATGATATTATTGAAAATATGGTTTAGTTTGTATATTTATTTTAAAAATGTTTTTGTTTTTTTTAGAGAAAGTGGAAGGAAAAAAAGAATGACTTTTAAAGGATTTTTTTTTGGTAAAAAAATTTTTTTTTAGTAAAATTCCTTTTTATTGTAAAATTTTCTATATAATTTTTTTTTTTAAAAAAAAAAAAAAAAAAAAAAATTTTTTAATTTATTCAAATTTAGTCACAAAAGTAATAATAAATAATTAAATTTTAATTAATTATTTTTGATTTCCGTAAATTTTTAATATATTAATTTTGGTATTAGTTTGATTTTTTACTTTTGGGGCGGCATTTTTATTTTTTATTTATTTTTTACACGTAATCATTTATCAATTTAAAATTTGTATAAATATGCAACATATTACATGAAAAAAAAAAATTTTAAAATTATTTATTTACAATAATTTTGAGTATTTCGTGGTCAAAAGTTTATTTCACACGTGTACCATAAAAGTAATATTAATAATACATGACTAAATACTTTTTTATCTAAATGTAGTACACGGCATATTTTAATTTAAAAAAACAATGGTTTATTATAAAATTCAAAAAAAAAAAAATTTTTTTTTTCAAGAAATAAAAATTTCTTGCGTTTTTGTTGATTTATATTCTACATAACAAACAGTAACACAAACTGCTTATAATCTAAATATGTATTACAATGTATTATTTAAACATGAAGAATCCGTATGAATGCTCTTATTATTAACCGTTAGCGCACACTTTAATTTGTAATACACTTATTATTTAACGATTTGTACTTTTTTTTCGTTCCAATCATAGCCAACCATATGTTAAATAAAAGAATAAAAGAACAAATCAGAAATATTCCCAACATATTTTTATTGTGTAGTACAACCTTTTCTATTCTAAGATAATTAATTGATTATGAGGGAAAATTTTCTTAAAATAATAATATAATAAAGCAGATATATTTATTTATTTGTTATTTATTTGCTTTTAAGAAAACAAAAAAAATATCTAGTTTGATAACGATGATAATAATAACTAATTATTATTACCTCCTAGTCTTATTATTTAAACAATGACTTAAAAAGATCAACCAGAGTTCCCTTCTCTTATTTATTTATTTATTTATTTATTATTTACAAAATAAATAAATAAAATATTTCCTTTTTTTTGTTCATTAAAAGAAAAATTTTTTCAAAACAAAAATCTCCTGAAATTCACCATCATTTAAAGAATCACCTTTTTTATCACTCCCTTAAATAACTAAATTAATAAACATGTTACTTGCTTAAATACAAAGTAAATATTTATAAAATATCCCTTAAAATAATAATTGGAAATAATAAAATAATAATCAGAATGAATCACTCACACTCGCTAGAATAATAAATATAATAAATAGAATGATGATCCGAATGATTAGTGAAAACGATTGCAGATCCTTTTTCTCTATCTTTAATGATAACACACATATATTTTCATCCTTTAATTGGTATAAATAAACCAAATATCCGTTCATTCATCAGGCTTCGATAGATGAGAGATTTTTAATATATATATTAGGAATTAATAAATAACATGTTTGTTATTACGGAATAATTACTACAGGATTTTTAATAACGCCATTTTTTCTACCCACCACTTCATGACTTTGCCACCACTGCCATCGCCTTTTAAATACACTTGGAAAATCACGTTAAAAATTTTTTTTTTGTTTTTTCTTTTTGTTTGTTTCTTTCTGTACGTGTAACCAATAAAATTTTTTCCCAAAAAAAATTTTTTAGCAAAAAGGAGCTAGTCAAAAAAAACCTACTTTTTTTTAATTATGATGTAAGGATGGGCTAAAATAATAGTAGTAATGATATAATGGTATAGTATGGTAGTAATGATATAATAGCAGTGTAGAAATGATATAATAATAGTAATCATTATTAGAATCAACGATGATGATGTAATTAATATTGAACGAGTGGGAATTAAATAAAAAGAATGGATTTTTTTAAAAATTGCCTTTGCTATATAATTCTTCAAACAAAAAATTAAAAAATTACTCAATTAAAAACCTACACCTACTAAAGAAAAATCATAAAAAATGGTAAATGTCAAAGTTGGAGATCGTATTCCTGATAATTTATGCCTTGGTGTCATGAACAAAGATGACAAAGAACCAAAACAAATCACTACCAAAGAAATATTCAAAGGAAAAAAAGTGATTTTGGTTGGAATTCCAGGTATATTAATTAATAAATAATTTTATTATTTCTAAAAAAAAAAATTATTTAAAAGTTAATTTTTTAACTCTTTCCTTCCCTAATAAAAAGGTGCCTTTACATCAATTTGTAGCTCTAAACATATTCCTGATTATGTTAGTCGTTATTCTGAATTAAAAGCAAAAGGTGTTGAGCAAATTGTTTGCATTGCTGTGAATGGTATGCATTTTTATAATGATTATTTATTTTATTGTTATTTTATTATGATTGATATTAAATTATTTTTTTTTTATAAAAGATCCATTTGTTATGCGTGAATGGGCCTATTCGCTTAAAACTGACGATAAAATTTTAATGGTTAGTGACGGCGAGACGAAGTTTCATTCTGCTTTAGGTTTGACTCAGCACTTGCCTTATGCTGGCATACGTGGTCTACGCTTCTCAATGTTTGTCGATGATGGTGTCATTAAAGTTTTAAATGTTGATGAACCTGGTCCTCTCTCTTATAAGATTAGTGGTCCTGAACATATGTTGAAAGATTTAGAAAAATTGGGAAAACAATAATGATTTTCGATAGTAATATTATTGCAATAGTTAATCAATCAATCAATTAAATGTTTTAATATATCAAATGTTAAAACTTTGCTGAAAATATTGTCTATTTTTAATTTCATGCTACTAAATAAATACATTTATCAATGCAAATATGAGTGACTTATCAATTAATAAATTATAAACCAACTGCAAATCCCTCAAGTGTTTTTTTTTATTTATAAAAAATTCTTAATCTACTACTTTCCATAACACTTTTACAACAACATTTCCATTATACATTATCTCGCTATCATCGTTTCTTCTTTCTACTATCGCCAATGATCCTTCATCAATGTAATGATCACCACCTTCGTCGTCGTCGTAAATGTGATGAAAATTTCCAATTTTTTTCATTAATAATAATGTGGCATCTTTTACTCTTTGTGTCATTTCCTCATCTCTTTTACTAATAACTAAATCTTCTTGTTTGATTAATTGTTTAGCTTCTCGTACAAGTATCTGTATAGTCTGTTGAGATCTTGTGTTTGATAATGCCATCGTATTTGTTGCAGTATTTGTTGTATCAATATCAATGTTTAATGTGGAAAGATGTTCCATAAGATGCGTAAAATATTCTACTGCTGTAGCAAATTGAATCAATGGTGATATGTGTGTAATTTGTATATGCATATTATTTTCATCTACGTGAATAGAAGAAGGAAGGAAATAAATTAATAATAATCATTGTTATTTATTTAATGCCTACTTAAAAATATATCTATTCCATTTTATTCTCTTCTCTTACGTACGATCTTCTCTCCATCTAAACTTAATTCCATTTGCAGTAACACATTTCTGTGTAACTAGATTCCACCAAACTCCTACTCCACTCTCATCTGGAATTTGTTGATGTTTAAGATACTTTAAACATGATATAATCTTATCTGATTCCAAAAGTCTGTCATTATTATAAAGTACAGAGAGAATGAAATAGCATTGATATTAATCATATGTTATGAATATAAATATTAGAATAAAACTTTATATTTACTCGGGTTCTTTTATGTCAATTGGATTCAATAATTTTTTGGTTGGATTCAATTCAGTTGAATTCACTAACGTTTGCAAGGTAACTAATTGACGTATTCTGCAAAAAGAAGAATTCTTTCAGTAATTTACCAAAAAAGATATTATCTTCATCACTTAATGAATTAATTAACATACCTTTCTCCGTGAACTATCAATAAATCTATAACTTTGTCATTTAGTTTCCTTGTGATAGTCCATAATCCATCCTCCATCTTATTTAACGATGATAAACTTAATCCACTACCGCAATTATCATAACTATCATCATAGTTATCATCATGATTGGGATGACAAATTGATTTTTTATCAAATTTAATTTTCAATTCACGACTAAACGTGTTGATATTTTCATTGGCTTTTCTAATATCTTGCAATAATTTCTTTTTAAGGAGTTGTTGATGTTGTTGTAATTGCTGTGGCTGCTGTGCTCTTTGTGAACCTTTTGGATTTTTTGATTTATTACTGTTGCTATTATTATTACTACTACTATTAATACTACTATTAATACTACTAGTACTGTTAGTATTATTGTCATCACCATCATCATCATCGTTGTTATTAGAATCATGATTAAAGAGTTCATCGATTTTAGGTTGCAGCATAACAACACCACTGCCACCACCACGTGAATTCTCTTTTATTAATAGGACATTACCATTATCATCATTATTTTCTACATTTGTTGTATTTGCTATACTAGATTTATACAGATTGTTATCATCATTACTATCATTGTTAATCTTATTCATTATAGCAGAAACTTCCAAAAATCCATTTAAATCACATCTATCATCAGTACCTTTTCTATTTGAATTATTAAGTCTTTGTCGTTTATTGCGTATTTCGTTATGAATATGGTTATGATTATTATTAGTAGTTGATCCATTATTATTATTCTTGTTGTTAATAGCTTTGTTATAATCTTTGAAAAATCTAGATGCTGGCACCGTTGAAGATGTTGAAGATGATATTATTGATGATGTTGTTGGATGAGAATTTATGTTGGAATTTGTAGAATAATTGTGATTTTCAACTATATTACCAGGATCAATAGTCGAAGATGTTTCTTCATTATCATCGTCAGGAATGGTTTCTGATGATGAGATTTTACGTTTTCCAATTTCAGTTGTCTGAATAGATTCAATATTGTCGTGATTATTATCAGGACCTGAGTTTTCATTACTAGTCGAAGTTGAATCTGAATTTGGCGATATTAAATGTCGCTGTTGATGTTGTTGACGTTGTTGTAAAGATAAACTCATATCAGTAAATGATTCGTCAATTGAAATATTAGATGATGATGTTGATAATAAATCCTTTTGTGAATCTGATAATCTTTCTGATCTGTATTTAAAGAAATAAGTTGCTCTTAATAAATAAATAGAAATAAATATATGGTTGAAAATAATATATTAATAACATACCTATTATTATCATCGCCAATACCAATGTCATCATTATTAGAATTATTATTATTAATGTTATTATCAAGATTATTGACATCAACGTCAACTTCCATAATTTGTTGTAGTTGTTGTTCGATAATTTTTGCACTATTGATACCATATAATTTTATCATCACATTTTCAATTGCTCGCTCAACACATCCATTATGATGAAAAAGTAGAAGATTTTTGCTTGGTTCAACATTAACTAAAATAAAATTTAAAAATTATAATATGCAATGCACGATATTTATGAAATTTATGAAAAATATACCATCATAAATCCAAGTAGGCATCTTAACGTTTATCCACATAAAAGGTGATTTTTTGTTATTTACTTGCAAAAAAACAAATAATTTCATAGTTAATATGATTATATATTTTATATTATATATTAAGTCACTCGTTTTTCAAATTATATTTTGATTACCATTATTATTATGGCCATGTATAGTTAAAATTTCATTATACATTTTTTTTACAATGTGAAAAACATTTTTGATTTCTCCTTTAGCAGTAGTAATAGGACGATTGTTAACATAGATAAACGTTCTTCCAGCTTTCATAACCATCGATGGCTCTGATAACAAAGCATAATAAATAAATTATAAATTAATGATTAGGAGATCCTCCCCGCCATTATTTTTATTTTTTTACCAAATAATATTATTAAAATATTATAAAGTAATATTTACTCGCATCAATTTTTGGTAATATTGCTTCAATCACAATTGGTAACCTGTCTTCTTCATTATCACTATTATCACTTTTATCATTATCATTGTTATTATTGTAATTTTCATCTTGTTTTGTTAAATTTGATTTATTGTAGTGTTTATCTTTTTGAGAATCCCACAAAACATATTGAAGCTGATTCATTAATTCATGACCATAAATTTGTCCTATTGATGCCATCGCTGTTTCTAACGATGGTTTGATCCAATTCCCATCTTTGAATTTGGATTTTGCTACATTTTCATAACTTTGTTTTAAACAAAATCGTATGCTAGGATGTACCAAAGCATATGTTGTTAATATATTTTGGATATGTTTTCCAATTACTGTTGAATTATTCTTTAATGCCTAAAAAAAAATAAAAATAAAAAAATTAAATATACTTGATTTCTTTTGTGTGCGTGACTAAAGGATTTTATCTACCATACCTGTCTACGAACTGGTATATTGGCAAATAATTTATTTACATTAATTGTAGTTCCTGGAGATAATCCAGATGACTTTGAACTATTGTTGATTGATTATTTCTAATTTTTCCTTATTAGATTAACAAGTATTTACACAAATAAATAAAAAATGTTACCTTATAATATTTCCTGTTTTATCTAATGTATAAAGAATAGCTACAGGATCTTTGCCAGTTTTGGTGATTATTTCAACAGATTCAGATATCGCACATATTGAATTTAATGTTTCACCTATCATATTCCACAAAATAATAAATAAAGCGATTTTTATTTCACAAAAAATAATTTTTTTGAATCGAATATGCGTGGGAAAAAACCTCTGAATCCATATGTCTCAACTTTACTCAACGCGTCATAATTTTCTAATTTTGAAGTATGATATCTTAAAGCCATTGATTTTCTATCATCTTGAGGAATTCCAATTCCATCATCTTTGACCTTTTCATTATTATCATTGTATAATTAAATTGTGAATAATTTTGCGCTGATCAAAGAAATAAAAAACATCAAAACATACAAAACATACAGTAATTAAATTTAATCCATCTTCAACTATTTTAACCTCTATAGAGGTAGCTTGTGCATCAATTGAATTCCTTGAAAAAAAAAACATTACTTCATATATATATATATATATATATATATTATTTAGATAATTATCATTATTATACTTACTCTATTAGTTCTTTTACAACATCTTCAACTTTTGTGATAACTTGTCCGCTAGAAATTGTTCTAATTGTTTTGCTATCAAGTGAATAAATCATTTTTTATTTTTTTATTGATGTATGAACTTTTTTAAAAAATAACACGAAAAAATTCAAAGATTCTCCCATTTACTATTACACGTAAGTTTTTGCATGTATCACATGTCAAATGTGCATGGTGCCAATCATGAAACTAACCAAGGATGGATGGGAAACAATTGATGAATTGATGACAAGTGGCATTCTTATGATAAACACTTACTCTCTCTCATCTCGATCATTTTGTCTGTTTCTTTTTTTGCTGCTTACTCGAATTCATTTTTTTAAAAGAAATCGGTTAATATTAATATTAAATTATTTTTTAAAAAACAAATCAACATAACATATTGGGGTTGGTCACAATGATCATCAAACATAGTTCAGGTCAATATAGAAAATTACTATATTAATATATTACTATGTTTACTAAGGTATCCGCAAATTGTCTTTAACTTTACAAGGTTTTTTTGAAATAACCCTCTAACAAACATAAAAAAATTTTTTATTACGATTGGATATATGTTGAAAATGGATTTTGTGTTAATTTTCGTCTCACGAAAACTAGTTTTTGGTGTAGCTGCGTATGAGGCAAGTGATTTAAAAGAGGTTCGGGAATTATTTATCCTCACCGATCATTATATAAAATCACATGACTACACTCTACCCTTAAATAAAATGATCGAACACACATCATGTTTCAGGGTCGTTCGACAATAGCATTCAACGTAGTTGGATGTTGAATATCTGTTTATTATTTAAAAATTACACGCTTTAACTCTATCTCCAGAAGGAAAGCACGGGAGGGACATGGAGTCATGGTCAAATTCATCAATTCTAAATTGTAAACGAGCCCCATTATACTTGCCTGGGAGGACTCGGCTTTCAATAAATTGAATAATATCGACGAGCTTGGAGAATATTATTCTCTCCTTTTATAAAAAAAAATTAAAATAAATAATGAAGGAAATTCTGCTTCCAAAAATGCATATTTGTTTGTAAAGAATGTTTGTAACCGATCTTTAACTATCATTATTATTATTACGAAATATTGAACTATCATCATAATTCACGACATTCACAAATTAAATTTATCTAATCCTCTTGATGAAATATCAGAAAGAGCAAATATAACTGCATTATAGACATTCGAATATTATATAGGAAGTAAGGAATCAGAGTTAGAATCTATTACCACCGTGGTTAAATGTGAAGTATTTATGGGTTTTTAGGGCGTATTTGAATTGCGGTTTTACTTTTTAAATTATAACAAAATCATATTATATATAGATTTGTATTATTCATTTAAATAAAGTGTTGATGAGAAATTTTACCTGGTATCAAACGGAGATCTGAACTCAGATTACACATCAAAGTCAACTTGTATCGATTGACTGCGCTAGATTGAATTATCTACCTAAACTATGTGGCATAACTGCAACGTATTGTAATAATGTGATACTGCAAGTTTATTTCGCTTGTCTTTTTAATCCTCTCTATTATATTGTATAAAAATTGATAATAAAATAATTTTTGGGTTAGAAATGCAAATAGTCCTTAGTGCATATGGCTCTTCGAATTTCTCTTTCTTTTCTCATTAATTGATGATTTTTCACTGATTGAATCTTATTTATAGACTTTCCTGAGCTATGCTGCAGCATCCGGGTTTGAGATTTGCCTTAAACGTATATTTCTCGCATGCTGAAATTTTTCTGACACTAATTTACGTAATTATTACACTACATACATAAGTTTATGTCGGGCCTCATGATATTAACCAAAAGTCACTCAAAAATTATGTGATTATCACATTAAATGTAAACATTACATAATTTTTATGCAAATATCATGGTGGGAAAAACTTTCTGGTGAAATAAATTTCGCGAACTCCTTGGATCATTTAAAGATTCAGGGTAACTAACATCCAACACCGCCACAGTTGGATGTTGAATGAAGTAAAGTATTCTTTATTTCAAGGCGATCACGCACAAATTAATTTATTTATCAATATACCAATTACAACAATGTCAAGCACGCATATATATATATATTAATATATCTACGCTGCAGGGTGAACATTAGTCATCATAATCATGTCCAAAAATTAATTTATCACATACAAATTAAATGTCACACACGTATATGTATATATTAATATATATATATATATCTACCCGCAGGCGGACACAATCCAGTTCAATATATACCTACCTATACCTTTGCTTTGTTATTATTTTTTCATCTTTGAAGAATAGGAAGCATACCTCGATCCAGATCCCGGTCATATTCTTCGGAAAAGGCATAAAGTTCATCGGCGAGGTAAATCGCAACTTGCACTCTACTAATTTATCATATTAAATTGCTAACGAGCCTATCCTTCCAGAGTAGGAGAGTGAGTAATTAAAAGCTTGCTTCACAAATTATAGAATATTTTTTTCTTTTTTTTTTTGGTTCCCTTATCTGTTATCCAAATTCCATTCATTGCATAGTTACATGCAAACCGATAATTTATTTTCAAACAATGACATTTCAACAACTAATATTTTAACTAGAGTAGAATTATATCCAAATTTGTCATCACCATTCGTTGTAGCGTTATCGTTTTTAGTTCGACAATGAATCATCTTTAAGTGCTTCAAAATTAATCTTATCTTTCAAAAGAATGTTTGATGATGGATGTCAAATGAAACAAGCAAGCGCTGTTCCTATCAATAATGTAACTTTATAAATGTTTTAATTGCTTCTTATACACTAGTATGTTACATCATTCTCTATTTATATTGAGGCTGATATTTCTAAGCCAATTGTGGTCATTGGATTGAATATTAAATACGTTCGTGAGAATTGGGAAACAGTTAAGAAAGATAGTAATAATATACATGTTTGTTAGGCTGTAGCGTTGAATTTGCCAAAGAACTTTTCCACTTTAAAAACTAAAAAATATGGGTGATTTGTGTGGTTTGGCAGGACTAGCAGCCAATCTTAGAAGTGGTGGTGTTTGATGTTGCTTCTATTTGCATAATGAGCTGGAGGAATTAATTAGTGACATAGCAATGAAATGATATTGGCGGCTCTTATAGCATTAACCAAATTATCACTAAATAATAGTAAGATGGGTTATTTACAATTAGTGAAATGGTAAATGTAAATAATATATATAATGCGAGCAAAAAAAAATCTGTTCAGGATACATTTACATTATTTATATATGAGGCGAGGCATTATTATTCTTAACATTGAAATAGATTGAACGCTAATCCATTTATTGAATATTTATGGATATGTATGTTTCTTATATTATATAGCGTGACAATTATGCAAAGATTAACTTTAATGAGACAATTGGTTAATAATTTTTATTTAATATATTAATACGAACCGTGGATTTTGGCCATCAATAGATTGTTTGATTTATTACTAACACTTTTATGTTTTTTCGTTATATTAATATTATATAAAGCTAATATTGTATTGTTATTAAACTTGGATTAATAATTAATTATCATTTGATTATCAACAATTGTGGCTTGACAAAAGTTTATGAATCATAATAAACTGCTAGAGGAAAGAGAATTTGTATGAATGATTCCATCCATCTCGTTGAATATTTCTCTTATCCATCAGGCTCTCTTCTAGGATATCTACAATTATATAATAAAATGTGCTGTTCCTATAATCAATTGGATGTTTATCTGGATGAGTATGTGTCCATACATTGGTATGCTAGTTCAATATAAAATTTGGAAAATCCTGGTCCTATGCCTTCACAAATCTTAATTGCAAGATCTTTATTATGTGGAATGTTATTGAAAGGTTGTTGACTCACTGACATTAATGGTATCAAGATTCCAAACTGTATATCAGATGCCATTGTATAGGTTTACCACTTGTACATATATATTTAATAAATCATGTATATTTTAATATCTTTTGTTAGTTTGTACACTATTTCAAAAACCACTTTCATCTACCTTTTCAAATTATCATAAGGTATCCATAGATACTTTTCATTATTATATTCCATTTTTTTGTTTTTTAAGTTATGAACTTTTTTTATTAAAGAAAGAATATGATGAATTTAATTTTCGATCATTTTTTTCATATAGAATTTGTTTAAAAAAGGAAATTTCGTGTTACGAAAATGATTGCGTTGTGTATATATACAGAGTTAAAGTTAACGTTAAGTTAATATTAAGTTCAAAAAATTTTTTAAACGGATGTGAAGTTCTATTTATAATAAAAGAAAAGAAAAGATGTCGGACCAATAAAAAAAAGCTTAAACTATGATGAATTACATCCCTTCCATCCCTTTGATTTATAAATGTTTCAACATTTTAATTAATTTATAAAAATAAATTTCTTAAAATAGAATTAAGCTTTAGTTTAAGAATGCCTTCTAAATTCGAGTAATAAAAATGAATATAAAATGAAGGAAATGTTAATAATATTCTTTTGTCAAAAAAAAAAAAAAAAATCAAAAATAACTAATTAAAAAAAAACATGCATCCATTTTTTTATCTATGTGCTTCATTAAGTCTGTCTCTTCCACCGACAGTGTAATTAGTGGAAGCCAAAAAATTGAGTCAAATTGCTGGCCATTCGGGGCCATATACACACTCCCTGGACAAAAGTTTCGGTCACCACAAAACAATTAATCACGCAAAAATGTACATAATAAAACACAAAAAAATTTCATCAAATTGTGACTAAAGTTCTCAAGAATATGTATGCAAAATTTCAAAATTTTGTAATGTTTGGGAGAATAACAGTTAAAAAAATAAAAAGTTCGACCAAAAAT
>CAJVPN010000741.1:0-21986 GCA_910592215.1 Entrophospora candida
AATAAACATTTAAAACCAAAGTTATCCACTAATTAAATTAATATGTTAGTAAACCTATTCCACATAAACATAATAAACAATTGTTATCATCAATTAATTCACACTTTTCCAAACGCAATTGGTGACACTGTAATACATGCAAATTAACATGAATTGTTGTAGAAATGAACTATCAACGAAATAAACTGTCGACGAAATGAACTTTCGACGAAATGATTGTCGACGAAATGATTGTCGACGAAATGAATCAGACCCTTTGCTAATGGTTGATTAACTAGTTGTTTCAAGAGTCTAAATCTTTGTTTTAACCTTGCATGATTAGCATGTAAATTTTTATCTTTTTTCTTCAACCTTGCATACAGTTTCATAATTTACTTGCTTAGCACATAAAGTTTTTCCTCTTTGCTTCCATTTTGCATGCTTAGCATGAGAAGTTCGAAATTTACCTTTCCACTTTACATGTTTAGCCTGAGAAGTTCAAAATCTTCCTTTCCATTTTGCATGCTTAGTATGTAAAGTTTGCAGTTGCCCAGCTTGAACATTACATATCTGATGTAGTTGATTAAAATTATTTATAACAGTATTTAATTGACCATGTAAATCATTTGCCTGATTAGCCAGATTACCAAGTTGTTGATAATGAACTTGTGCTTGATTATTTTCCCAGTCAGTTATTTCTTATTCTCTGCAGGAATCATTAACAATTATAGAATATCTCTTTAATTCCAAACCAATGTTTGAGGGTTCCTGACATAATCATCTATATGCACATTATTATCAAGAACCTTATCATAAAGATCAATTAACTCATTTGGAGCAGGTGGTTGAGGAGTATTTAATGCCATTTTTCTTTGACATGATGTAATCTCTTTTATTCTTGTTTTAAGAGTCAAAATCTTATCTTCAAGCCCAATCAATTGATTATCCCTTGATGTTAAACCTTCTTCCTTATACTTAACATCTTTCAAAGCTTTCTTAAGTTGTATTGATAATGATTTATTCTCTTTTTTCAAAGTGTCAATTTTATCCTCCCTTAATACTAGTGAGTTTCCTAGAAGATTAATTTCTTGATTATGGTACTCAAGATCTCGTTCTAGGGATTTAATTCTAGTCTTATATTCAGATATAGTCTCATCATCTTCTGCCAACTGTTTGTGCAATCCTTGATTTAATTCTTTATTTATCTTTATATATACATCAAGTCTGTTGAGATTTAGGGATCTTATGAATGGGTCTAATTTACTGATACTTTTTAATCGAAATTCTTTCATTATTTTATCCTTATTTTTAAATAATAACTGCATTTCTTGATACCCTCTTTTGTTAACCTCCATGAGTTTAACTATTTTGCATGGATATTCAACTCTTGCTAAAATTTCTCCTATCAATTCTGCTGATAAATGCAGTGTTTTTAACTCTACATACTCTACCATTTCCTGCACCTCTAGAATCTCTCCTGCGTTGAATGGGTCCTTGTTATTGTTTAAGAAATTTGCTATTGCTTGTTTTATATATGTATACATTTTTGTTGTTTTTTATATACTATCATGTTATCTTTAATTGGAAACTTTTATTCCTTTACTTATTTTATTGTAATTATTTGTTTGTCTATCTTGGCTTCTGATAGTATTTCAGAGATGATACTGGATAGCATTATATGTTGTTTTTTGAAAGATGTCTGAAAATTGATTAATAGATATCAAGGAGCTTGAATGCTACAAATGGTATCAAAAATGTATCAAAAAATCGGTAAAAGATTTGCCATTGTCCCAGAACCATCATTTTAATACAACATTTATTCACTGAAGTCCAAAAGAGAAAAAAACAGAAAAATTATTTTAAAAAACCAATAAATGAACTCCTATTACATAAATTTAGGCAATAGCATACTTTCTACAAATTAACAGATTGTTGTGGATTTTGATTGGATTATGAGAAAACAAGTTTGATAGTATTTGTTTCAAATATTATAATTAGATATTTTTTTTTTTTGTAAGGCAGTGAAGTATCACATTAACTCATTTGTAACATATATGAATTGATCGACATGGGGGTTATAACTTTTCCAGAATCGATTTCCAAATTTGGAAAAAATCCTGACTGATAAACAACAACATGACTAAGCACTTTCTCATCTTGTAAAAGATAAACTGTTTCTCCAAAAAATTAAAAATTAAAAATTAATTGTGTCAACAACAATAACAATGTGTGCTTTTTTGTACAATCATACATATATATTGTGTTTGTGTATTTTAATTTTAAGAATAAAAAAAATAATGTCATCAGTCACAACAAAAGAAGCAAAAAGAAAAAAAGACAGCAATCAAGAGGAATCTTGATTTGAGTAAGTGTTGTTTATCATAAGAATGGTGGTGGCAGTTATCACCACTCATTGTCACTCTAGTTAATGAATTAATTACCAAGGAGGTCAGTATATAGCTTAATTTTTTGTCCACAAAAACATTTTTACAATGTATAAATCTATTGAAAATCATTTTGTAGATGGACCCAAGAAAGTGTGCCAACAACACTACAACCCAAAACATCAAAAAAAGTCAGTATGAAAATCGCAAATGTTATTTAACCATGAAATATCTTCTCATCTTTTTCTACTTTGTTGATACCACAGATTAAAATCACAAAAAGTCCCTCCGCATCTATTTTCCCAGTTAATTCAGTTGAAGAAGGTGAGGAAGAAGGTGAGAACAAGAAAGTTGAAATTAATATCAATATTAATGTGAAGCAGCTGGAAAATCAACACATGGTTGAGGTATATGGCATCTAATTTTCAATTCTCATTTTTTGCTGCATTCTTACTACTATTTCTTCTGCTCTTTAGTGGAGAGTTGATAATATTAATGTTTCACAAATATTCCACCAATATCAACTGATAAATTAAAGAGTAATGATGGATTAAAGTTGGATGACACACTTGAGATACTGTAAGTGTTGTGAGTCAGAGGTCTGAAAGCAAAATTACATTTCACTGAATTTATTTTTTGTAATCATACTTCAGAGCACTATTGTCAATTATTGTACTTAGTTCTCCATGCCCATATCCGAATTTTACAAACTTAGAATGGCACAAAATTATTCAAACCAACCTGTATCAGCTTCAGCAACCCATTATTCCATCATCAATCTCAGATGCTCTGCTGGAAGCATCAAGGAAGCATATTGTTGGTGAGGACAGTTATATGCATCCTGAAAGTTTTGAATAGTGATGTTAGCTGGCTAAGAAATTTTTAAACGGTTTAGCCAGCTTGAGCCAATCAAATTCTATTCTCAAAAATAATAAAAAATATTCATTCATTTGTAATGCTACCAAAAAAAAAAAAAGAAAACTAATCCACAAAATAAGGATAACAATAGTATTAATAATAATGAAACATTTGATTATGATAAGTTAAATAGCAATAGTATTTGTAGTAATAATAATATTAATAATATTAATAATAGTAATAATAATAATAATAATAATAATAATAATAATAATAATAATAATAGTATTAATATTAATGGTAGTAATGGTATTGTTAATAATAGTAGTGATGTTGAACAATTAAATAATGGTGAACAATTATATGATGAAAGTGACTTTATTGGATAAATGGATCAATAACTGGTGAAGAGTTTTTTAATAGAAAAAAATTATATGAAGAAGGTATTAGTGTAAACTCCAATTCTTTTTTTTCTAATGTATTGACTGGTACTTCTAGAAAAAAATAGTCCTACCAAATCTAGCAGTTCAAGCTAGGGTTTATTTAGCTATACCAGCAACTTCCATTCCATCTGAGAGGTTGTTTTCCTCAGCTGGCAACGTCTTCACAAAAAAAAGAAATAGATTGAACCAAAATAATCTTCATAATATATTGTTTTTGAGAGAAAATTATAAACTTTTTGATCAATAAGTTGGTTAATTTTTTTAATTTTTATATTAATTGATTTTTTATTATGTTTTAATTGAATTTTTCAATAAGAATAAATAATTCATTTGATCAAATGTTAGGCTAGAAGTTTTTACCATATTCATCAGCAGTGATTTTATTTATTTTTGGATACAAATTCCTGATTGGCCAATTTAAATTTCACGCACAACGTTTAGTAAAATAATAAAAAACTCCGATTTTTAGTGAATTCATACAAAGTATGATATTTGTATTAGATAAAAAATTTATTCAAGTTCTTAGCCGGCTTAGCTGGCCAAGGTTTTCTACTGGCTAACATCACTAGTTCTAAATTGAGCAGAGCTGCTGCTCGCACTTTTAATGATCTGTAAGTAAAATTGTGCTTTATATTTGTGAAGGTCATGAAGATAATTCTTTTTATTATTCTATAGACAAGATCTACCCACCCTTGCTCCAAAGATTAGATAAGATTAGCTAAATGGCAAAAGAATCATGGGACAGCATACTAAGGATTTGTTAAGTACGCTCGAGATTCCTATGATACACATTTGTAGTAAGTAATACTACACATTGATATATAATTTTTTTTTAAACTGTAATCATATTTCAACTTAATTTTTACTGAATTTATTAATAATTAACGCAAATAAAAAATTGAATTGACATTTAGCAAAAATGTGTTATGTGGTAAATGTTTAATTTCTTAGTAATCTCAAGCGATCAGTAAAAAAGAAAGAGAGGAAATTTTATTTTTTTCTTTGGTCTTCTTTGATCTACGTGTAATTTCTTTTCTAACCTTTAAAAACTTTTGTTGTCATAATGTATTTACAACATTTTAATATCAATCATGAATGAAATTGAGCTTTCAAGTGATTCTGAAAGCGAAAGTGGATTTATACCAACCACCACATTTTTAGTGAATGTTCCTGGAGACAGTGTGTTATTGAGGAGGATAATATCTGTGTCCAACATCAACTCATAGGTTTTTCAGATTTAATAAGCTCAAAACAAGCAAGTGTTGTACAATTGCATGTCTTGAATGTATAAAAATTTTTTCACAGACAAAGCCAATTAAACAAGTTGGAAAGTTTGGATAAGCAAGAGCTTTAACACTATTTTTGACGCAAAAAAATAGATTTATGCGTATTTGTAAAAAAAAAATGAGTTATTTCCAAATAAAAGCTTTTAAACATTTATTTAATTAACATGCCAGATTCAATTTCGAAAATTTCGAAACTCATTATTTAAGAATGTAAAGAATATATATAAATTAATATTAATATAGTAAAAATCACTGTGATTTTTCACTAGTGGCGAAATTTAAAATCATTCTAATAATCAAACAAGCTCACAACTGAGAACGCAATGTGAGCTTTTGCTTTTTGTGTCGCAAGAACAAAAAATTCATTTATTTTAAGTTGGGTTTGGGATTGCATCTTCGTCACAAAGAGCAAAAAAATGACATCACTCAGGCCAAGACAGTAGTCTATTTATTAAATTCCAAAACATATAAATAGGACAGCTGTCCCCACATTTTTTTTTTTTGAAAAATTTGAGTATTTTCATGTAACAAAATCGGATCTTAATCTTTATTATCATCCTCAAAAAATGATGATTCATTGTTGTTTGCTACTAATTGCTATAATTGATCCATAACAATGAAAATTAACAAAAGAGAGAGGTCATGTCACGAAGGGCCAATACACCACCAGCAAGAGTTTCACTATCTCACTTGCTGGACTTTAATAATACATTTAAGTGAGTCATATGGTTGTGCCCCGAGATGAGTACTAGTAATGGAAATATTCCAACTTTTTTCAAGTTGTGCATGGGATATATACAGTTTACAACATTTCATTCTATTCCATAATTTTTATTGCGTAATCTAAAAAAAATAAAAAATTCAAAATAATTCAATAGAAAAAGTAGAGTTGACAATAGGTTGCGAGTTTGTGGAAGTAACTGTTAAATACAAGATGTATGACAATGTACAAAGCTTCCAAAGAAGTTTGTAAAATATACTGATGAACATTTGTCAATTATTCAATAATTTGTATAGGCACAATCAAAGTAAGTGCTAAGAAGTTTGCAAATCAAATAAACGTTTTATACTTAATGAACACTTTATCAATTATTAAATAATCATATAGGCGGGCTTGATCAAAGTAAGGTCTATGAAGCTTGCAAAACAAATGTTTATCAATTATATAGGTGGGTTTGATCAAAGTAATACAAAGCTGTTTGTAAATATATTGAATGAACGCTTTATTAATTATTAAATAATCATATAGGCGGATTTGATTGAAGTAAGTGTTAGACAAGATCTATGAGGCTTGTAAAACGAACGTTTATCAATTATTCAATAATCATATAGACGGGTTTGATTGAAGTAAGTGTTAAAGTCAAGGTCTATGAACTTACAAATCGAGTTTGTAAAATGAACGTTTTATCAATTATTCAATAATTATATATGCGGGTTTGATCAAAGTGTTAAGGTCAAGATTTACAAAGCTTGCAATCCAGCTTTGCAAAATGAATGTATAAATTAATGATATATACGTTCCAAAAAAAACAGGACAAATGATAATTTGTAAATTGTAAAATGTTTTTTAGCATTTTTAGTAATAGACAATTAATTCAATTGTCGATTAACAAACTAAACGCATAACACTTTTCTTAAAAAGTAAACAAATCAATGGTACAATCCAAAAAACAGGAAAAATGATAACAATAATGAAAATGTTTTAAATAATAGAATGATGCTTATAAAAGTGAAATAAACAAATCAACAGTATGATCAACTAAATATTAATATTAAACGAAAAAAGAAAGACGCTTCGCCATCACCAAAAGTTATTCTTTAGGTAGCATATATATATGATAAAATAAATAAATAATGAATTCAATTATTGAAATTAAATAGCTCTTAAATGTAAAAATAAAAAAGGTATTCACATCACATTCAAAGAAAGAAAAAGAATCACGTAGATCGACTTCATAAAAAAATTTTCTTTTTGAAATTTACCACCCAGCGAAAACAAAATTCCTTCCGAAAAGACTAGGCGCGGCTAGACGCAAAAAGAGACAATCAGCGAGAAACCTGCACGACTTGCGAGTTTTGGAAGGAGATCGTCAAAAAATTTTTTGTGCTAATCAACTACTAAAGAAATTTTGACCAACTAGTAGTCGACTAAGGATTTTTTTGGACGATTCCAACCTCTAATCGCAAGTATATATGTTCATGAAACTCTGCCTCCATTGCATGTTCAATATCATCCTGGCTCAATTTTGAACAGTGTGTTAAGAAAAAAATTGGCCTGACAAAAACTCGAATTACTCAACAAAACACAGGATAATTAAATAAAATTAGATTCGTTTAAAAGCAATAATTACTTTATTGAATAAAAAAAAACTTGATACAAAATGATATTGCCAATTTTTGTAAGGTCAAACAATGCCTTCTTTTTAAGCTTCTTTAAATTTTTGTCTCTGAAATTTTAACATGGAATTTTTTTTAACGATTGCTCTAACACAAAAACACACATAATAATTATACAAAAAATGAGTCAAATTGTAGTTTAAATTCTGAGGATCATGGATATAAAATTATATGTATCCATATTTTCTAGAACTTCTTCGGTTAAAAATAAAAGAAATTCGATTATTTTTGAAAAGAAAATTTTTAATGTAAAGTATTGCTCTAAAGCCTACATAATAATATGCTTCGAAATTTTTATATGTGATAATTTAAAATCTCGCAATAATTTTTATAATGTGGCTTTGAGTTTTGTGTTACTTTTTTAGAAAATTATTTACAGGCCAATTTTTTTCTTAATATACTGTATATCCTTCCTTACAGCATTCGTTTTTAAAAAACTACAATGCATAATACGATCCATTATATAAAATCCTTTCACTATATTAATATCATGTCATTTTTTTACTTGCTCTACCACATTAGGCTGTTGCGCGTTTTTGGTAATACGAGATCATGTCCTGTCGTCGTTGCCAAAATGTAAGATTGTGTCCGAGTCTCGAAAGATATTTGTTTATTTGTTTAAATGCCAATAATGTTAATATTAATACAATTTCTTCCAATTTATTTATACTAAATCGTAACAACAATTTCCGCGAATGTATATTTATGCTTTGCTCTCAAAATTATTTTTCACTATCGTTAAACAATTTCTCGATAGCAATGCTAAACAATATCTTCTTAGATTTCACACTATATCCTGATCACGTTTCTTGGTGGATGCCATTCTTAGCTATTACTCCCTACTCAAGTCAGTTACGTTTCCCAAAACTACTAAATAAGATTCATTAAATAATATCTCACTAAAAGACAAGAAAAGAAATAAATAATAATAAAAAATAGAGACAAATATAAAATATAATATTCAAAGGCAACAAGGACAAGGACAGTTTGTTATTTATTAAAGGTAATGATTACGAGAATGATTAATTGATTTATGATGATTGATTTTTCAATACATGAAGTTAAGAAAATTACAACGTTAGTTATGCATGTTAAAGGTTATATCATCTAGTTCTCTGATTTCTTTGAAATCCTAATTTGTTTTAATTAAATACACTATTTGAACCTTCCATGTAGAATTATCTTCGAGTTACAGTATGAACATTAATTTAAATTCCTTTATTTAAATTTAATCTGAGAATTAAAGGTCTGTTACATTTTAGAATGTTCTCTTGAGATATTTTTCGTGAGTCAATTATTTATTTGTTTGGCTGGTTTGAATTTTCGAGTTTTTTTCGTGCAACTTACGTAAATCATTTCTGTGATCCAAATATCCAAATATCCAAATAATCAAAAAAAAACAAAATAAAAAAATTCCAATACATAAATTGTAATCAATTTCCTTGAAGCGAGAAAAAAAACCTTAAAATAAAATAAAATAAAAAAACGAAAATGAACAAATCATTATTTGGCATTTTCTTTTTCTTATACGTCTTTCCAGTTATCATTTACACATTTCCCTCGCCTTCGTTGGTAAAGAGAGCTTTTGCACCATGTGATGGCACTTATCCAATTACCTTTAGTAAATTTGAATATCTCCCTGAACCAGCTAATATAAATGGTCCTATGACCTTAACCATCGAAGGTGTGAGCACAATCAACATAGACCCAGAGACTATACTTCAAACCACCCTAACTGGTGAAGGAAACCTATCTGGTACCAGGTCCAAGTCGTCTTTTTGTAAAAAATTAAAGCTAAAATGCCCATTTGCACCCGGACCTTTCTCATATAAAACAGATCCGCCCAGCTACAACTCATTCCTGCTGGCACTAATGCAATTGAAGAGATTATTGAAGGTATGTTATCATTTTATTATTTGTCTATATTAGTTCATTCGTTGAATACTAAAATACCAAAAATTGCTATTTAGTTATTGCTCCTGATGAAGTAACTACACTAGGGTATGTGCATGTAAACATATCTATCGTTCCTATTTAAATCTATTTTTCAATTTACAAGTTAAAAAAATCAATATTTCATTTGTTAAAAGTGAATTTTTTTCTATATATATATTATATATATATATATTAATATACACATTAATTATTTTTTAATATTAAACAAATTCTTTATTAACAAATGATTTTGTTGTACATCTCAATAATCTCAATAATAAAACATGTATTTTCGCGAAGCTTTGCCCCTCCAAAATCACAACAATTGACTAGCACATTTCCATGTTTCAATTAAGCACGTTAGCCGAAATTACATCTCTTAATCTCTTAATAACAGTCAGGGAGTTGTTAACAATAAATTTTTGATGATCTGCATCATAGTAAAACTGGCACTATATCAAATGGGAAATTTTCTGCTCAAAGTTGATACTGATTTCCATTATCTAATAAGCATTGTAAACAATGAACAGGAATAAGAATGGTTGATGAAATTGTTGAATTTAGTCAATTGACGTTCCAAAATTAGTAATTGTTAAAAGGAAAAGAAACTTATTTAAAAAAATTTTGTTAATATTACAACTTGATGAGAAATTTACAGGCAATGATTAAAAAATCCAATTTAATATTCATGAAAGAAAAATGACTTATCTAATAATAAGTTTTTCTCTTACTAAATTGATAAATCCATTCAAATAAGCGAAAGATTTTACTGATTTTCTGATCTTATAAATAGTAACTGATAATATAGAAACTATGGCAGAAACATCAATATTTAATTATTTGTTATTTCTGATTTTTTTATTCCTAGAGTTGGAATCGACTAAAATAGTCGACTAAACTTTTTTTGAACAACTAATAGTCGAACTAATACTACTAATACTAATACTAATACTATGCTAATATTATTATTGTTTGACCAATTACGATTTTTGTGTTTTATCATTCAAAATGGAAAATTTCTATGCGGAAGAGTATTCAATACCATCAATATGATGATGACGTCAATAGTGGTGGTGTTGTTGATGATAATTTTACATGTGAGCAAATAAACATTTCCAATAAAAGGTCCAATGGTTCATTGGCTTCAAGTTCCAATGATTTAAGCGGTGGTTCCAGAAGACCTTTAAAAAAACGAATCGCAACACATGGTTCTGTGTGGAAGTATTTTGAAAAAGTGAAAATTCAAATGAAAATGAATTCGTAATTTGCAAATTAAAAAAAAAAAGAAAAAAAGAAATATTATTATTAAAAAAAAAATTTAGTTGACTAATTAGTTGACCAAAGAAATTTTGACCAAATAGTAATCGATAAGAATTTTTTTGGACGATTCCAACCTCTAATCGCAAGTATATATGTTCATGAAACTCTGCCTTCATTACATATTCAATGTCATACTGGCCCAATCTTGAACAGAACATATATATTCTTCCTTACCTATACTATATAAATACATACAGCATTTGTTTTTAAAAAACTACAATACGACAATCCATTATATAAAAACCTTTCGCTATATTAATATTATGTCATTTTTTTTTTACTTTCCTCCAATTAATTATTATGTTCTACTACATTGGGTTGTCGCACGTTTTTGGTAATGTGAGATCATGTCCTGTCGTCGTTGCCAAAATGTGAGATTGTGATCGAGTCTCGAAAGGTTATTGTTTATTTGTCAATTTTAATACGATTTCTTCCGATTTATTTATACTAAATCGTAACAACAATTTCCGCAAATGTGAATTTATTACTCTCAAAATTATTTTTCACTATCGTTAATCAATTTCTCGATAAACAATATCTTCTTAGATTTCACACTATATCCTGATCACGTTTCTTGATGGATGCCATTCTTAGCTATTACTCCCTACTCAAGTCAGTTACGTTTCCCAAAACTACTAAATAAGATTCATTAAATAATATCTCACTAAAAGACAAGAAAAGAAATAAATAATAATAAAAAATAGAGACAAATATAAAATATAATATTCAAAGGCAACAAGGACAAGGACAGTTTGTTATTTATTAAAGGTAATGATTACGAGAATGATTAATTGATTTATGATATTACAACGTTAGTTATACATGTTAAAGGTTATATCATCTAGTTCTCTGATTTCTTTGAAATCCTAATTTATTTTAATTAAATACACTATTTGAACCTTCCATGTAGAATTATCTTCGAGTTACAGTATGAGCAGTAATTTAAATTCCTTCATTTTAAATCTAATCTAAAAATTAAAGGTCCGTTACATTTTAGAATGTTCTTTTGAGATATTTTTCGCGAGTCAATTATTTTATTGGTAACATTATGAAATTGGGCTGGTTTGAATTTTCGAGTTTTTTTTTCGTGCAACTTACATAAATCATTTCTGTGATCCAAATATCCAAATAATCAAAAAATCAAAATAAAAAAATTTGATTATATAAATTGTAATGAATTTCCTTGAAGTGAGAAAAAAAAAACCTTAAAATAACAGTAAAAAAAAAATAAAAAAACGAAAATGAACAAATCATTATTTGGCATTTTCTTTTTCTTATTCGTCTTTCCAGTTATCATTTACACATTTCCCTCGCCTTCGTTGGTAAAGAGAGATTTTGCACCATGTGATGGCACTTATCCAATTACCTTTAGTAAATTTGAATATCTCCCTCAACCAGTTAAAATAGATAGCCCTATGACCTTAACCATCGAAGGCGTGAGCAAAATCACCATAGAGCCAAAAACTATACTTCAAACCAGAGTTCCTAGTGGTGCCAAAATCATGTCGCCTTTTTGTGAAGAATTAAACCTAACATGCCCATTTGCACCTGGACCTTTCTCATATACAGGTACCGCCTACATTCAAATCATTCCTGGTGGCACTATTGATAAAATTGAAGAGATTATTGAAGGTATGTTATCATTTTATTATTTGTCTATACTAGTTCATTCGTTGACTTGTTGTACAAATACTAAAATATCAAAAATTACTATTTAAGTTCTTGCTCCTGATGAAGTAACTAAACTAGGGCGTGTGCAAGGAAGCATATCTGTCATTCGTTAAATCTATTTTTCAATTTACGAGTTAAAAAAATCAATATTTCATTTGTTAAATGTAAATTTTTCTATATATATATGTATTAATATACACATTAATTATTTTTTAATATTAAACAAATTCTTTATTAACAATAAATATAATTAAATGATTTTGTTGTATATCTCAATAATCTCAATAATAAAACATGCATTTTCGCGAAGCTTTGCCCCTCCAAAACCACAACAATTGACTAGCACATCTTCCATGTTTCAATTAAGCATGTTAGCCGAAATTACCTCTCTTATGAGAATGGTTGGCGAAATACTTTGCAGGGCGGGAAATTATTCTGTCAAACCATTGTTAATTTCATCGCATTTGACAAAATGTGATGAAATTGACGATCAATTAAACCGACCAAATTTTCGTAACCAATAATCAAAGGTATGGCCAAATATTGATTTTATATATATCAGTATAGTGATGTCACCAAAAAATGATTTAGATTCGGAGCTCTTTGTCTTATCATCATGATAAAAAAGGATTGAGAATAATCACCATGGTAAATACCAATGTTACTCTACACATTGAATTGCTATATAAAATGCCATGTATAACAATATTTATTAAAACCATAGTACTAGTTCTCAAAAAATGCGCTCTGAGCATATGCGTCAATTGCGTTTGAACCTCAAAATTCAGTATGGTATGATCATAGCGTTATGAATACCTTATACTAGCAAGAATCAATTAGTTTTGAGATAGTGCTATTGTTTGACGGGCTCTTGAACAGTAAAAAAATTTTTTTAGGGTTAATCATCACTCTATTGACCAGTTTTACACACACAATAAGATATACACGTAAACTCATTAAGTCGGATGCAACAATCACTTGTTTAAGATAAATAAATGACCGACCTATCAAGTTTACATGTATGTAGGGTTTGAAAGAAGGCCTAAAAACAAATCAGCTGATATGGTAATTGCATATTACCAGCAATTTTTCCATCACTATCCTTGTCCAAAGTTGATAATATATCGACTGAAATGTTTGCACTATATTAAAACAATCAATATATGTATACCTAAAATTTATTATTGGTGATCAGCAAGTATCACAAGTATCTAATTTGATTGGATAAATCAATTTCGTCTACCGTTCTTAGCAGAAACATCAATATTTAGTTAATTGTTCTTTCTGATTTTTTTATTTCCAACGTGTCAGCAATATTACCACTTTGTGATATGTTTAATTTTGAAACAAAAGGTTACGTTCCATACATGGTTGTATCAGCAATCCTTCTAATCACCATGGTTCCTATGCATAAAATATTTAAAATTATCAGAATAATAATCGCTAGGCTCTTATTTTTTCATCCATCAGTATTCTGTAACACTATAGAAGGTTTCAGTGAATCGACAATCTTTTAATAGCTATAATGGTCATAATATTAGTATTGAAAGCATGTATAAGCCTGCTGATAAAACTCCAGAGAAATTTTTTTTTTAATCCAAGCACCGAATTCAACGGCTCAAATATTACTAGTGAATTAGTACCGGCATTGATTGTCTTTGTATTTTTATTTTTTATTTACTTTATGAAGGCACAATAGTTCATGGTTCGTTGCCAACTATCATATTTGGAATACGTTTATTTCTATGTGACATTAAAGGAAGTCAATTTGATTTCACTTTTATTGCTCTGGGCAAATTTATGACTTGTGTTGTTTATTGTTTATGTCAATATTATACTAGAGCAAAAGATAAAGAAATCTGACGATGGGAGATGCAGTCTACTCAGTTTAAGAAATATATAGAGCTGCATTTTAGAAAAACAAATTGAAGCAAAAAATTAGTGTAAGATTTATGCTAAATTTAATCATCAATTATTTTATTTTATAGTCGCCACTGCTACCATCGGAATCAACGTCACCGTTACCTCGTCACAAGAAGAATATAGCAATTATAAAAGTTGTAGAATAAATAATCATTTTATATACATGTAAAAATGGATTATAAGTCATGATTATATTTATTATCATTCTACATATATTATCGGTTTTTTTTATCATCTCTACTTTACTATGTATTAATAAATAAAGATTTTATTAACGGGTATTTAAACGGGTATATATTTACCATTACCTGATATTAATATAAGCGGATATGGGTATATGAAATAGCATGCAAATAACTACATACAGTACAGTAGAGAACAGCAAAAGCTATCTATTATTGCTAAAGTCAAGGAATATTTCGTTTATGATTTCTACTCTCTAGTTAAGAGTTTGATGAATTATTAAAATATTTTTGTAATTTAAAAAACATCTACACCAGACATTGGCAAAATATATTTGTTTCTTTTCTCTCTACGAGCTTAACTTTATAAGCCTTTACCTAGCACAGATTTTCTTTCATATTTGAACAATATCTATAAAATTTTTTATCATGACTATTTTCTTTATATTTATTGTAAATCTTGTTTTAGTAGGCGAAATAAAGCCACATTTACATTATGGGACAAATGCAAGAGAATGAATAGTAGGGACGAGCAACAACTACCACCGATTGAAGTTCGGAACATTTTAATTTGGTTGAAAAATTAATTTAAATTTGCAATTATACAGGATCAATAATAAAGCAATTTAAATTACATTCGTGACGCAATTGAAATTTTGCAAGCGATTTACTGTTTAATTCTTCTTATCAGAAGATTTAAAATGATCAATAAAATGGTTTACGTTAAATGTGACAATTGAACAAAAAAAAATAAGCTGAAAAACTTAACTGTTAATTGATAATAAACAAAGCTTCTGGGACTTGTTTGAGAATAAAACAAACGTATGAAACTCTTTCAGATTTGCTCCGTTTACTATCAAAAAGTTAAAAGAAGAACAAACGAAAGAAACACTGCTTCAAGGGCGTGAGCAAAATTCAGATAAGATCAAATATTGGTTGATTTGCCATTTGAAAATGAAACAAGATCACAATTGTTATTAAAAAGATTGACATTGAAAAGCCAGTTGTGCTTTACAATGCATTAGAAATATATAGCGGTCTATAATAATGCACTAAAAGGAATTACCTATTGACTTATTTTAAAGGCTTTGAGCCATTCCACAACATTTACCAATTAACAAATGTGATATTCATATTCTGTCATATTTAAAGCAATCAATAATTTGTTTAACTTTTGATTTAAAACACGCGAAACACGTACAATTGTGACGTTGACCGTGGCTGGCTAATGAACCGCAGTCGGTAAAAATGGATAATAAGTGTAACGTTAATCACAGTGAAGAGTAAAAGTTATATATACTGTTTTAAGAAATAATTATTTTACGGAGATTATTCATTTTTCCACCTCACTAATACTATTTAAAGAGCCAAAATAAAAAAATTAAATCGAGTCAGATAAAAACCAAAAATGGTTAATGTAAAAAACCAAAAGTCAAAAAATGAATGCTCCCCTGAAATTTTTTGTGGCGTTACGATCACATTTATTCTTCCAAAAAAAATTTTTACTCTTTCACACGTAAATAAATAATGTAAGATGAATTTGTTTTATTTGTAATTAACTAAATGTTATTTATTAATATTGAACAACGATTACAAAATTTTTTTCACAGCAATAATAAATAGTTTGTAATTTAATTTTATCAATCAAAATTATGTTCGATATTAACGAAGATAACAACACAACACCTATAAACACTTCTCTCACTTATGGACTGTATGGATCAATCACACATGATGAAGCACCAATATATAATTATAACGTTAACAATAAATATAAAGATGATGATGACACAACACCAATAAACAGTCCCACATACGAACTATATGAGCCAATTGCTAATGATAATGTTGAACCAATAAACACTTATGACATTAACAATAATAATGATAATAATGATCTTAAAAATAAAGACGATGACACAGCATCCATAAACAGTCCCACATATGAACCATACGAGCCAACTATAAATGATGTTAAACTAATAATTAATGAAAATGAAAAAGTTCATGCAAACTTGAAGCAAATACAAAATCACCAATCAGTTTCAGCTTTTTATCCTTTTACTGTTTACGATTCTTTTAAAAATGATGATTTGTCATTTTCTTGTTCTCAATATAATAATAATGCTAACAAGAATAATAAATCACTGTTTTCAATGATTGATGGCCAAATTTCTTCTACTTTTAATATTATTAGTAGTAATCAGGATAGTGCTCTCATAATAAATGAAGACAACGATAATAGCACTAATAATAAATTACCCAACAAACCAATCAGTAATAATAATAATAAGAAAAGACTATATTCGTCCATTGAATCTGATGACTATATCAATAATATTTCACGTTGTAAAAAAGATCCAACTTTACAAAAATGTGGACATCCTAAACATGATGAATATAAAGGTCATCTTAAAAATACAATTGGTGCATTTATTAGATTACCAAAAAGACTAGAAGCATGCCTGAATATTGATAGAGGAACTTTGATGTGTGGAAGATGCATCTATCGAACTGATAGAGATCCTGAGGTAAATGTTCATTTAATCATGCTTGTTAATTATTATTATTATTTAATAATAATAATATTATTATTTCATAATTTAGTATACTTCTCACAAGAAATACATTTCTCGTCGTTCTATAAGAAAAAAATGTCTACTTGTTAGATTGAACATTGATATGAATTTTTAATCCACAATGATAATATTTCAAAAATTTATTTCTTATAAATATATATATATATATATATATATTTATAAAATTATTTTACATATACCAGTATATTAAACATTCACAATACTATTTCTTTTTTCTTTTTTATGTTCTGTATATAAGTGCGTTTCATTATTATTATTATTGTTAGTTTCACCAATTAAAAACAAACAAGATTTATATCGTACTTGATTTTTTTCTTTAACAAGAAAATAAATAAATAAATTTTTTGGTTCGGTAAATTCAAACAAGATTAAATGATTATATATACTGTATGTACATAATATTATATGTAACTTTAAACATGTCATTACAAACAATATGCACCACAATTGTGACATGGTGTTTTATTTGTCTATTTTTTTTTAACTATCATTAAATAATTTATTTAACTTGATCAACCAATGTATATATCTGCTACTATGGTTAGTATATATTTGTCCTCCAGTGTTACTGCGAAATGACTGCTATCATGGCTAGTATGTATTTACCCTCTGGTTTTATGAACTAACAACCTAATTTGTCAGAAAAAGGTTTTCAGGTTAAATGTATTTATTTATTTAGCTGTTCTTTATTATACATAATATATTTATTATAATACAATCCAATTTTCCAGATTATATTTAACTGATAACATTTAAAAATATCATTAATTATTATTAAAAATCCTTAATCTTGATCTTTTTCTAATATTTTTCTTCTATATATCATTTTCATTATAATGTGTTGTACAAAATTTTATTGCTAAAGGTTTGGGTCCTCTCCAATTTTTCATTATAGTATCCAAATAATGGTTACCAAATATATTATACAAATAAAGGTTGTCAATATTACAGTTCTGACAAATAAAAGCTATCGACTTTAAGTTTTTTGGTAATGTTTCATTTAATACTGTTAATATTCTATTACCATCTATTTTATCACGAGAAGTAAATGTGATACTTTTTAATTTAACACATTTATTGAGTACTTTAATTAATTCCTGGTCTGATTCATTCTTATATAATATAGATAAATTTTCTAAATTTTTGCAAGATTGTGCAATTGATTGTAATACCTTTTTCACAGATCTACAATTATAGAGAGAATTAACATCCAGATTTTTAAGGTTTTTTCCATTAATTTTGATAAAATTAGATAATTCTGGTGGAAATGGTTGACAATTAAATTGCAGCATCAAAGATTCAATATTTGGCAGTGAAATATTTTTCCAACTTCTTGTTTTGTTTTTAGTAGCAAATATTAACTCTAAGGTCTTTAAATTTTTAAAAGTTGGTAATGAATCAATAAAATTATCTTCATTGCTAATATATCTACAAAAAATTATTGATTGTGAATGTGCTAATATTGCTTCTTTTAATTCATCTAGTGGAATTCGTTCAAATTTTGCCCCAATATCTAAATATTTAATTTGCTTTTGTGCTTTAATTAGTTGTGCGAATTTATATATATTTTCACTAATAAATATGTAATATATACTTTTTAATGATTGAATATTTTTACAAATATTTGCTAATTTATCAAAAAATTCACCACTATAAAAACTACTATAGCCTATTTCATAAAGATTCCGAAAACAATTATCAAATCTATGATGATTAATTAAAATATTATAATCTATATAATAAAAATATGGATTAAACTTTCTAATACCTGCTGAATGGTCTAAAATAAAGCTTCCTAATTTATTTTGTAAAATTTGTAAAGAAATTGGTCCAGAATTTTTTATTAGGCGATTAAAATCATGTTGACTTTCAATTATAGTACAAAATCTGGCATAATTGTATAATGGCAGTTTCTCCAATAGTTCAAAATTTAATTCAACTCCAGTCAAGGAATCTTTATCTTCTCCCAATAAACAATTAATTAATATTTTAATGCTGTCAAGAGAATAAAATGGATTTCTCCATAAAGTTGAAATATTGATACTGTGCCATTGTTTGTTGATAAGAACACATGAATATAATGTTTTATAATCATCAATATATTTGGATATTTCAGTTAGAAGTTCAGGCGGAAAACTTGTTATTTCAACCATTTTAAAAATTTTAAAAATAAATTTATTTTGTATTTTTCCGCAATTGGCAATCTAATTTAAATTTTAAATATACTGCGGTCAATGATGCTTTTTGTGTAACAATCGTATATAAATAAAGGAAATTGACTATAAGTCAGCGAGTAGGCTGTGTGTCAAACAATAGAATCAACCATAAGTCAGCGAGTAGGCTGTGTATTGAGCTATAAATAACCTATTAAATAGGAAACTCGGATTGCATGCTCACAGTGTTATAAATTATAATACACACATGATTTTTTTTCTAAGAATGTTTTAATTGTAAAATAAGTATATTCATACATATTTTGCAAATAATTAGTGAATCATCTTTTTTGATTTAAGTATGTTTTGTAAAAATCAAGTAGAAAATAAGTAGGAAATAAGTATCTAAATTTTTTGTAGGGCTAATGTAATGGCGTCAGATGTAATAATGGCACATTAAAAGCAGTAGTAGTAATAACAGTAACAGTAACAATAGCAGTAGAACAGGAATAAGATGATAGTAGTAGTGGTATTAAATTTTTTGTGATCAACGTTATAAATCTTGATTTTCCCTAAAACTTTCTGTATTAGTATGTTCTTTACATAAATTCGGAAATTCTGTAAGTGGTGTGCAGATCACAAAAAAAATCACAACCAATCAATACATGACATTAATTAGTTTTTAGAATGTCGCACACCACAAGGCGTCTTGTAATTTCACAGTTACAATTCACACAACAGGAACAAAAAAAAGTTGCATTGCTTTTTTTCATACAAAAAAAAATGAATGAAGGTATTTTTTTTCTTATAACTTTTTTAAAATTTTAATTTTACATCTCAATTTAATAATTTGCTTTATAATAAAATAATGCTTAGCAAAATTCTACAATGGTAAATATTATAAATCAACTTAAATAGTTTTTATTAAAGTATCATTTAATTAAATAAAGTTATTCTTTTATTTATAATAATAGGAAGCAAGTATTATATTATAAATTAACTTTTGCAAACTTTATCAAAGTATCATCTAATTAAATAAAATTATTTTTATTTCATTATAATAACCAGTTGGTAAGCATTGTATTATAAATTAACTTTTACAACACAAATGAACTTTATCAAACATTACTAATCAAATAAATTATTTTATTATTTCTTTATAATAAATAACCAGGGAGTAAGTATTCTATTATAAATTAATTTTTACAATGCAAAATAAACTTTAATTCTATTTTTTGCTTTTTTATAAAATTAGATGGTAAGCATTGTATTATAAATCAACTTTTAACAAAATAAACTTTTTTAAAAACATTGCCTAATTAAATTATTTGATTTTTATTTCATAGATCGTAAGTATTATATTATAGTTAACTTTTATAAGATAAACTTTAATAAAGCATAATCTAATTAAATAAATTTATTTTTATTTATAATAAAAAACCAGTTGGTAAGTATTATATTATAAATTAATTTTTACAGCACAAAATGAACTTTATTAAAATCTAATTAAATAAAATTATTTTTTATTTCTTTATAATAACCAGGCTGTAAGTATTCTATTATAAATTAACCATTACAACACAAATAAACTTTATTAAACATCATCTAATTAAATAATTTTATTTTTAATAATCAGATCGTAAGTATTATAAATTAATTTACAACACAAACTTTATTAAAACATCATCTAATTAAATAATTTTATTTTTAATAACTAGTTAGTAAGTATTATATTACAAATTAATTTTTTACAACATAAGATGAACTTTATTAACATTACTGATTGAATAAATATATTTTATTTCTTTATAATAACCAGGTTGTAAGTATTCTATTATAAATTAACTTTTACAACACAAATAAACTTTATTAAAGCATCATCTATAAATTTTTTATTTCCAGATCGTAAGTATTTTATTATAAACTCAACTTTACAAGACAAAATAAGCTTTATTAAAACATCATCTAATAAATAAAATTATTTTTCATTTCATTATAATAACCAGTTGGTAAGTATTATGTTATAAATTAACCTTTACAACACAAAATAAAGCATCATCTAATTAAATAATTTTAATTTTATTTCTTTATAATAACTAGCTGGTAAGCATTATATTTTAAATTAATTTTTACAACACAAAATCAATTTTTAAAACTTCATCTAATTAAATAATTTTATTTCTAATAACCAGTTGGCAAGTATTATATTATAAATTAACTTTTACCAAAATAAACTTTTTAAAAAACATAATCTAATTAAATAATTTTATTTGTTTATTTTTATAATAACCAGGAGGTAAGTATTATACTATAAATTAACCTTTACAAAATAATTTTTTTATTATCATCTAATTAAATAAAATAATTTTTTATTATATATAATAACCAGTTGGTAAGCATTATATTATTAATTCTTACAACACAAATTAAAACATCATCTAATTAAATAAATTTGTTTTTATTTCTTTAAATAACCAGTTTGTAAGTATTATATTATAAATTAACTTTTACAACACAAATGAACTTTATTAAAATATCATCTAATTAAATAATTTTTTTTTTATTTTTTTTTATAATAACCAGCTGGCAAGTATATTATAAATTAATTTTGCACCACAAAATGAGCTTTAACGTTACTAATTAAATAAATTTATTTTTATTTCTTTATATTAACCAGCATGTGAGTATTATACTTTAAATTAACTTTTATAATACAAAATAAACTTCATCTAATTAAAGAAAATTATTTTTTGTTTTTCATAATAATCAGGGGGTAAGTATTATAAATTAACTTTTATAATGAAATAAAAATTATCTAAATAAATTTGTTTTATTTCTTTATAATAACCAGATTG
>CAJVPN010000742.1:0-21955 GCA_910592215.1 Entrophospora candida
ATATAATTTGGCAGAGATGATTTCATTTGACATTGTTGAATAAAATTATCAATTACATTATTTCCAGATGTCCAAGTTGTGAAAAGGCTCTGTAATTTTAAACTGATACAACCTTCACAGAATTTATCAGAGTATCTTGTCAATTTGCACTTGTTGCACTCTTTTGGTTTTCCTGATTTATTTTTTGCATTTTTAGATTCATATTTATAAATAAACCTTTCCTTACAATATTCTTTTTCATTTTCAGAAAGCTCCTTGTTTTTTTCAACCAATGAAAAAAAATAATCCTTTTCACTTTCTTTATCAGAAATAACCAGTACATTATTTCTCATTTCATTACGAATTTTATGTACAAATTCCTTTCTTTCTGGTGATAACGATGATAACAGTTTATTGTATGACATTATAAATAAATGTTTTATAAAATATAAAATTTGGCTTTGTAATAGAATGGAGAAAATGGTTTTTTTGAGAATATAAAAGAAGAAAAGGTTGTGCCTTACTAAATGTTGTAATTTCTGTGTAGATTTTTTATATTTTGTGTTTTTTTTTATGTTTCCTAATCTAACGACTTTACCCAATTTTGAAATGTTTGGTTGCACGGGAAATAATTCGTTGTAAAGAAGATTCAGTTTCAGTTACGGTAACGAATCATGAATCTTTTAAACGTCCTGTTTCTCGACTGAATTTTTGGGAAGGAAGAGATCAAAATCAAAGGGTAAAACTTTGTGATGAGTCGTTTTTTTTTTTGCTGCGCTGGTTTGAAATGATTTGCAAATTATTTGAAATTTGAAAATATTATATACAGAAATATTTTCGTTTTCCAAAAATGATAAATGGTTGTGATTATTTTTACGTCTCTGTATCGTGCGAAACCCAATTGCTATCTGTTAGTCATGATTTGTAAACTGAAAAACTTATTTGTTTTGGTTCAAACGTCAGGATTGAGCGAAACAGATACTTGACTGAAAGGAAATCGTGTTTCGCTTCAGTGTTTTTTTGCGTGGTGTCGACTGCTGTCTACCATTAGGTCATCATCTTGCTCTGACGTTTCGGACTGTTCAAAATGACCAAAAACTGATGGTCTTGTCTTGGAACCTTTACCTCGGATTGTCAAAGGCTCGTCAATATTAATGATATTTTCTGGTCACGAGACCGGGTTCAAAAACGTTTTATTTCGTTGTCAATTTTTTTGGATTTTGACCATTTGAAGAATAGTGAATGATCTGATTTCCTTTTGGAGAAAACAATAAAATCATTGATTAATGAACACGTTGATTAATTAAGAAAACAAAGTTTAGTTGATTTTTTTAACAATCGAAATTCGCAAATAGCCTTCGATTCACTCTTTGCGAAGGATCTTTTTTTTTAATTAAGGAAAAAAAAGCTTAGTTGATTTTTTTAACAATCAAAATTTAATCTTCTATGGTGATGTAGGCTTGAAAAAAACATCTAATCGATCAAAATGACCTTTGATATGGGATGTATAAATAAATAAATGAATAAAAAACAAACCGATTCGCCTCTTGAAAGTTTTTTACTCGCTTGCTTTTTGCATAGTATTTCTTTAATTTTGATTATTTGCTATGTCGTCTATCTTGTCGTCAACCATGTTCGTCAAGTCAGCCAGTGGAACACATACGGTGACTGGGGTGGCTGTGTGCCGTGTAGAAGAACAAAAATATGTGGAGGTCAACTACAAAGAGTTCAGAGTAAATACCAGTGATGATAGGCACCACCCACGTTGTTGGTACCCTTGAATATCAGACCAAATAAATGCCTTCGTTTTCCAGCACTTACCTTTTGATGACTGGTGCTCCGATCCTGTTGTTTCCCTGGCGGTCGACGCTTTAAAACGTGAGAGGATCGATGGTGGGGTCTAGCAACTTGCCTTTCAAGAATCACACGAACCTCCAAAAATCCATTACAATTCAAGAAGGAGCGAAGGTCATGTTTTTGAACAGCAGACTGTTCGAGCACAACATCTGCAATGGGACGATAGGGGTGATAATTAAAGTCGTTGATGATGACAATGTGGCAGTTACGTTCCCAACAACTAACGATGTGATGAAAATCAACGTTCAGAAAAGCATTGCAAATTTTGATATCAATGGCGTACCGGCATCAAGGTGTCAATTTCCGTTGCAGAATGCATTTGCTCTTACTGTGCACAAACTTGAGGCCTAACACTGCCACATGCAACCTTGACTATAGACCATAACATGTTTGCAACAGGACAAATCTATGTGGCGATGAGTCGAGCTTCTTCCTGGAAGTCATTGGACATTCTATCTTTTGATTTTGACTGCTTAAAAGTGGACGTCAATGTCGCAAATGACTATAAGAGATTAAATTTCTTAAATCAATAAGGTTTGAAAGAAATGCGCAAGCCTTGAATGAATTCTTTAAAAACAAATTTTCTATTTCGCTAGCTGATTTTTTTAATTCAATTTGATTGATGTGGTTAAATTTTTTTTTGATTAAGGGTGGCTTACTTGGGTACGAAATTCTGATTGCTTGTTATGCAGATCATCTAAAAATAGTTTTTTTTTTCAATTATGAATGAAATAATAATAAGAGGTTGAATTTGGTCGAGAGAGGTTACGAAAAAAAAAATGTGGGGACCAGGGCTGGAAATAAGATCTGAAAAAAAACGGAAATTCCTCCTGGCTCCATTCTATTTGTTCTACATTTAGAAATACAAAATTTATGATTTGATATGCTAAATCGAAAGAATAAGTCCTTTCATTAACATTTATAGCTAGAAGCTGCTCTTCCAAATTACATTTCTTAAATTTGAAATTTGAAATAATTAAATTCATATTAAATAACATTATATATAAAGTGTGTGTTAAATTAAATTATACATCATTCCATAATAAAAGCTCCTTTCAATGTGATTAACGTATGGCATATTAGCCATTCCTTGGACCATAAAATCCTTGATGAAATCCTTTTGAAAGTTGTTAAATTCTACTTTCTTTTGCATCACTAATTTTAGCAATCCACTTAATCCATTTTGTTTCAATAATTTGTGTAATTTACGATTATTTTTTATGGATTGGTCAAAAATTATCAAGATTCAATTGTATTTGGTTGATATTTTCGCATATCAACCTTGGTACACTGTGTATATCAAGATACTTTGTGGGAAATTATTAAATAAAAACAATAATAGGTAAGATAATCTTTTTTTTAAAAATCTTAAAAATCAAAAGAGTTAATTGAAATGCTAAATGTAACGGGAGGTTATGTAACCGGTTACCAGAGTTTGCATTCAGGTTTGGCAAAAAAATTTTTGGGTATGCAAAATTAACTTCTAATTCTAGTAACTTCCCGTTATACCAAATTAGTGGATACCAATTAAAAATTTTTTTTTGATTTTTCAAACGTGGCTTCTTCATATTCACTATCATTACTATCTTCTTCTGAAACAGTTTCATTACTGTCTACTATGTTCAGATCACGTAATGACTCCTAAATGTCACAATCCTCTGCGCATCCTTCAATAGTCTTCCAATATTTGGTGTATTGGTGTTTTCTTTTCAATTCTTTTATCAAGGAATAGAAGATACTTGCTGTATTGACATACCGCGGATTCTGAAATAAATATAATTGTATATGTGCACAAATAATGTGTGTTAACTAGATATTTTTTTTTTTGCATTTTAACATATATGAAAATAAAATGAACTTCATAATAGTTGGCCGGCTTAGGGATTGCAATATATCTATTTTTTCATCAATATATCAAGAAGCAACCTTTTTTTTTCATTAATATATATATTGCAGAAACCCAGCTTAGGGATAGCAATATATATTTCTTTTCGTTGATACCTTTCATCATAACTAGTACTGTTCATTATATACATATATATAAATACTTACAATGAACTTTTGAGTTAATATATGTTTTTTCTTTTTCAGAGAATGATAGATTCCTTGTATATGCTAAATATATATAAAAAATATACATATTGGAAGATTTGTCATTTTCGCCAAATAAATTCTTAAAGTCATTATATAATTTATCCATCTTTTTTTGTTCTTGAGAAAAAATACCTTTGAACTAGCCAGCGAATTCCGGAAAATAATAATAATAATAATCTCACTTGTAAAAAGGAAAATCTGGATTTTTAAAGTACTATTTCTAGCCCTGGTGTGGATGGCCATCCTATTTATATTTTTTTTGAATTAATAAAATTGACTATTGTCTTGACTGAGTGATGTCGTTGTGTAAGTAAAAGGCATGAAGCTCACTGTCATGATTTCATTTAAAAACTTGTTATTACGTTATTATATTTTAAATTTCCTGGTTATGGTACAAACATGTCTGTTAAATCGAAACTCGCTGTGTAGATTATTTATAACCAAAAAAAGATGTGATACAAAATAATTAGCTTGACATAGTGGTGCAGTCATGTGATTTTTTTATTGTATATTTTAAATATAATTAATCATATATTTTGATAAAGCAAAACAAAAAAGACTTAGCTATTTAATCATTTCCTTGTATGTGAATGCTTCCATCCATTAAATATTTTGATGGTTGTTTAATACATTTGATGTTATCATTGATATAACAAACAATTGCATCACACAAGACCATGCATGAATGAAACTTTTAATAATTCATGTCTACCCAAATCTTTGGGATTCACAAAATGAATTATTTTTTTCTGAATAATAAATCTGATGTTGATCACAGGTATCAGATTTAATTAAAAATTTCCTATCACAAACATGCAATCACGGTGCAATAAAGCACAATTCAGCACCATGGAATTTTTTCCCACAGGTGAAAGAGGGTTGAACATGTTGGAAGGCTTTGGACAAATATTTCCCTTATCTCCCTCTCAGACCAGGCTGTTGATTCCATATGGGCATTGATCGATGATAGTTGGTGCTTGTGTGTTGGTGACTTTGTGTTATATCCCTCTCACCAGAATAAAGTCAGTGTCTTCAACTGATTCAAAATTCTCCGACTCTGAAGTTTGCAACATGGGTTACTGATTTAGATTTTCCTTGAATTCAGAGTTTTGAGTCCTGGGTTGCTGTCTTGTTGGTGACACGCCTACTCTATCCCATTCATTTAAATAACAAATTCAGTTGGCCAAACAAAAATTAAAGAGAAACAGAGAATTTATGAAAATGATTAATTTATAACATACCAAACAAAATCCGAACCATTTTATTTACAGCTTTCATCTTGATGCCAGTGATCATGGTGACAGAGCCATCCTTACCAGGATTGTTGCAGGAAACTTTTCGTCTAACATGCCAGCAGCCTGGTGCTATGAGGGAAGATTAGTGAAAATATCATTGACGATTGATGCAGTCTCATAAATTCCAGGGCCACGTACCCCCCTGAATTTTATTTGCATCATTCATAGTATCTCAGGGCAAGCTGGTCAGATTAGCCTTGTTTACACAAGGAACGTGTGAGAATGACTGTAAGTGTTCAAGGTAGTGTGCATGCTTCAACGCCTGCCAATTTCCAATAATCAAACATCGCATATCGAAAAGTTTCTTTTCGACGATGTGTTGCCTTGACATCTTATAATAATATTAATATTGATTGCGATTACGCAAAGTGAAATACCAATCGTTTATTCATCATCAAGAATCTTATAATTATCCAGCAAGATCTTCCCACGTTCTGATTTCAATTAAAATATTTATAATAACCAAAATATATAGATCAATACAAATAAAAAAAATGCCCCTGGTTAGTTATTAACACATCTTTAGGAGAACCATGCCAAACAACAACACTCGCATTTTGTTACCTTGGATTTTGTCAAATGAGTTGTTTTCCAAAAAATCAATCGTGTCAAAAAAATCTGTACGACACCAAGTGGTCTACTATGTAGAACATTTGTGCAACATGTCAATTATGAATTTGGTAATACAAAATGTTCACTTTGTCTGCAGCATACCCCCCCATCCAATTTCCAGACCCCATCTGTCTCGTATTACATCAATCAAATATTTATTATAAACAAAAATGGTAAATTTTCAATTGTTCTTTGTAACATTAAATAAATAATACAGTATATTGTTTATCTTGCTTGAAAAATTTTGTATGTTACAGACCATATTTATTCGCATCATTAAGGTATATGAAAATAATTAATCAATCAATCGGGTAATTATTAAATCAAATACATATTTTTTTGCGGCAATAAATAGTTTTTTTCCCGTCCTATCTAAATTTGTATAGATTGTTACACGACGAAATTGGTAATGGAAATATTCTTTGTTTGACACTTGTTTTTTTCCCACGATTTTTTTATATTAAGAGGTTATAAAATCACCAGACTTCGATTTGTTTTTTTGGCCTTTTTTTCAAACCATGTATCATATTGTCAAACCAACTGAGTCAAATGGGGTTTTTGCTAGTATAATAATACCGTACTGAATTTTGAGATTCAAACAAAATCAGCGTACGATTATATTTGATGCAGGAAAAAATCACTATTTTTTTATTTTAATCAATTAACTAATATGACTTTTCTTATTCAACATTTTTACATCATATCATTCATTCCCTTATTTTTACAAACTTAAAAGTTACAAGAGCTAGACAATCACTAGCGGAAATCTTCAAGGATTGTATCATATGATGAAACTACTTAAATCCATCATCATCTACTCTTCCGATTGTAATCAATATCACCATCATCGTCTCATCCTAATTAATATATTTTTTTTTACCAATAAGAGTATATTTCTTCATTAAAGATTTAGTTCATACAAAACATCCACCAACATTTTTACTTGAACATTTAATGGTTTAACAAATCACATTAAATTACCATATTTAGGAAGATTTGGGCCCCAACATATTACCCCGAACCTTATAAGTCCTTTTTATTCATCACACCAATTAATATTAAGGTTATTCATCCTTCCTTAGTTAATAATAATGAACACCTGTCTTTTCCGGTTTTGAAAATAGAAAGAAGGGGCTTAATCCTATTTATAGCGCAGCAATTGTGGTTTCTTTAGTTAATCTACGAGTACTATTATTATAGTGATGTTGTTAATTAATAAAAATCAAATAACGGAAATAGACAGATACTCTATAGAATCTGAAGAGCCATTATTGACTAGTCATGAAGATCGTCAATTTAATATTAATAACAACATACAAATTGCCGAAGGAGTAGTTGATGTTAAAGGTTCAAGCTTTGCTGCTTATATACACGCTACGTGAGTTACTTACTACTTGCTACCTATAAAATTAAAAGTAAAATTAATAATAACAAAATTATAAATAAAGTTAATAATAATAAAATTTATAATTTTTTAGTTGTGTAGTAGCAGGGACAGGAATCTTAGGATTGCCATATGCTCTTAAGCAAGGAGGGTGGGTTGGATTGTTTTTGATAATTTTATCAATGATAATTTCCATACATACCAGTATACTGTTGATTAAATGTCTTTATTATGATGGGTAATTAATTATTCTTGTATTTTTTGTTTTATTCTGTTTTCACTAATAACAATATATTATTATTATTTGTTCACCAGAGAATCACGTCTCGACACGTATCAAGACATTGGCTATCATGCATATGGTAAATTTGGTAAATACATATTAGTGGGTATATTCAACAATGTGATACTAGTCGGCGTTCCTATTTTATATTTTATACTGGCTGCTCAAAATTTCGATGCTTTAAGTGACAATTTGGGGCTTCATTTGGGATTTCGAGTATGGACATGTATCTGTGCATCATTAGTTGCAATACCATTTATATTAACTAAAACATTAAAAGAAGTATTAATATTAAGGTTTATATTATATTTTTATATATATATTAAGCGAATTTAAATTTTGGTTTTTGTCAACCAATAATTAATCTTTATCTTATTTGATTTTGAATTATTAAAAATTAGCATATTTGGCTCTTTTGCTACGTTTTTTTGTGTCATTGTTATAGTTGTCCTTTCATTTCAAGATCTTTCTGATGTTCGCAATTTACCGGATCCACCTTCTCACGACTTTATTGCATTTTCTCAATTTCCAATTGCTTTGGCTACAATTTCTTTTTCCTTTGGCGGTAATAATGTTTTCCCACACATTGAAGAAAACATGGAAAAACCAAAAAACTGGAATAAAGTGGCTATTGCTACCATGAGTACATGTGCTCTAATGTATAGTTTAGTTGCATTTTCAGGATATTATGTATATGGAGATCTTACTACAAGTCCTATTCTTAATAACTTACCAAAGGGTAATAATAATATCATTATTATTGTTAATTAATTGATTAATTTTGAATTTAATTAACGAATAATTTTCAGTTAATCTTTTGTTATCATTTTCATAATAATTTAGGGTTGCCATTGGAATTAGCATTAATTTTTATCACTATCCATGTACTTTTAACTGCGCCAATTATCATGACTTCGTTTGCATATGATACCGAGAAATCCTTAAAGATCACAACAGAATATCATTCACCTTTGATGGAATTCTTTCTTCGAGCAGGATTTCGTACATGTCATCTTATTATTTCCGTGATAATTGCGATACTAGTTCCTTTTTTTGGCGATTTTATGTCATTGCTAGGCGCATTCGCAAACTGTTTATTAGTATTTGTATTACCCGTAGTATTTTATGTTAGATTGTTTGGGTGGAATAGTATGACTATTTGGGAAATGATTTTAAATTTATTTGTGATACTGGTGGGTTTAATTGGTTGTGTTGTGGGTACTGTGGACGCCATTTCTTCTTTGCTAAAAGATTTTAATGAAAATTAAAATCATTCAATGCAATGTACATATATTATTTACTTTTTTTTTTTTTCTTTTAATAACTAGAAATTAATTATTATCGTAATTAAAAAATAAATAAATCTTGAATAATGATCCTAATATCAAATTTAATGGAATTTTCAAAAAAGCTTTCTTTCATGGAGGACCTGGGTATCGATCCCAGTGCCTATCGCATGCGAAGCGATCGCTCTACCATTTGAGCTAGACCCCCTATATATAATTGCGCCAAAATTTTTTATTATGTGACTACGTTATAATATATGTTTATAGAGAAGAGTTTTATGTGCGACACGTAGATCTTTTAACGCATTCAACTTCAAGTCCCATATAACACAATAATAATAACAATAATAGTAACTCTTTTTTTCTACTACTACCTTCACTTTAACCAAACGCAGTTCGGTCAGTTTGACGAATGCGACATAGTCTTGGTAATACAACTAATTAATATAACCAATTATTTTTTATTGCCTTGAAAATTTTATTTTCAAACGACAAATACAAAATTTAAAAATTAGTATTAATAAAGGAATAACTGTCTAAATTCCCTAATATAAAACTTTTGTTACGAATTGTAAATTTTCTCAGGCCTTTATCAATCATTGAAAAAAAAATTTTGTTTATATTATTACTATCATTATTATCATTATTATTTAATGACCTTCTTTGGCTAATGAATTAGCAACTTCAACATAAAACTCTACAGGATTAAATTGATTTGATGAACCAAGTTTGAATCTCCAACACTCTGTCAAATCCCAATGATCACATTCAACTGTACGCACGTATCTCCCCCATCGAGCAGATTTTACACTAACCAAACCATCATTTGGACCTTCTTTCTCTTTAATTATCTGATAAGGAAGATGTAATGGTGACCATATTGGAATTTCAGTTGCAGCACCATATGAATAATAAGCTACAGAAGGATGATTTGGAGTGTTTGGATTAAAAGAATTCATACAAAAATCTGTTGTTAAATTACTGTAAGCTGGAGTGTCAAATGCGTGTATTATCGTATGTAATAAAGATGAAAATTTTTGTGGTAAGGTTGATAATAAAGAAATATCCAATGTTTTATAGCCTAGGTGGGGTAACGATGGTAAAATAAAGTTTAATGATGGACTACTACTATTATTATTATTACTGTTACTGTTACTGCTATTCTTTAGTGAACTAGACATCTCGTAATCTTTCGAGTTATTACTATTGTTTTTAATTTTATTGGAATCGGAACGGTTTTTGTTCAATTGATCTAATTGCTCAACTTTACGACATCTTTCATCTAATTCTCTGAGCAAATGATCAGCTGCCTTTTCAGCTGTCTCGAATGATTTAGAAAGCTTTCCTAAACCTATGATATCTCTACACCAATCCATAAAAGGACTACCGCGGTGTGGTGTCCCTATTGTGGTCAGAGAACGTATACTATAACTATCTGTTGGTAAATGTGTAATTAAGTATCGACAATCAAGACCACCCTATGTGATAAACAAACAAATAATAACATGTGAATGGAGATATTATTAGATTAATTAATTATCATCAATCAATACAAACCATCGAATGTGCTATCAAGTTCAATTCGCAGCCACCATGTAAATTAGATTCCAAAATACGCTGTAGAGCTAGTGCACGAGTACGAATACAACCAGTTCTTTATTTGAAATCAAAGAATAGATTTCTTGTAAATATACAACAATGAATAATAAATCAATCAATCATCAATTGAAATAGAATATGGCATCTTTGATTAAATATACCCTGGAACTTTAGTAACGACAACTTTGGCACCAAGCTTTTGTAGAGCTTCTTGTACGCCTCCCCAATAGTGTAATTGTAAATATGGAATTGTCTCAAACCCTTTTTTAAAAAATAAATAAATAACATGATTTGTTGGGATAATCCTTTTTAGATAAATAATTTTCGAATATATATATATATATATACAACTAACCAAGTTTATCGAATCCAAACAGTCCTAATTAAAAAAAATGAATCATGATTTTAAAAACTTAAAAAGAATACCGATAACAATAAAAATTAACACAACTCAACTTACCGTGACATAAAACAATTGGTAATTTAGGTGCGCTATAGTCAGGCCTTACTGGCATTTGCAACTTGTTGATTCTTTGTGTATAGTTATTTTTATTACTAGCATCTTCACTATGAAATTTATTCTTGTTCTTGGTCACTTGAAAATTAAATAAACGTTCCCTGACTTGAAGAAAAGCATTGACGGTATTAGAATATATAGCCACCAAAGATTTTTGGAATCGCATCACCTATAAACCAATAAATAAAAATCAAAAATCGTCTTCTGATCATTTTTATATTTTACATATAATATTAATAAATAATAAATGATTATGTCAGTTGCTGCGTCGGGAAAATTAATAATCATCAGATTGACATCGAAAATCAACAAACAAAAATAAAAATATAATCAGATGCGTGGCACGAATTAATCAGAAAAAAAAATGCCCAATTTCCAAACAGATGACTCCCCTACCACCTTGACAGAAACTCCAACGTATGAGTATTATGGATTTGTTTTATATTTATTCTCTTTTATAGCATTTGGTAATCAATTAATCAATAATGAGTTAAATATTAATTATTTTTAATGTCTAATGTTCGTTTGTAAAATTTATCTTAGCAATTTATTTATTATGGGCTTACTTGCCAGATGAAATCAAAGATTCAATGGGAATTACTTATTATCCAAATAGGTAATAAATAAATAATAAATAATCTTATTATTATCATCATCAATATAATTTTCATCAAATCTTTTTTATATATAGATATTGGGCTCTTGCTTTACCAGCCTGGACATTTGTTTTGATTATTTTTATATATGCAGCATTTATATCGATTACCCTTTTAAATACTCCATCATTTGATTCTTTCAATACAATAACAGGTACGTGAAATTTTTTTAAATAATAATAATTTATATTTTGTCCAATTAATAAAACTGCTGATCTCTTTTTAGATAATTTTGCAAATATTAAACAAATTTCATCACAATTATCATCTATCACTGACGATTTTGTACCAGAATTACACGATATATCAATTGCCAGAGTTAATGATTGTCTTTACCAGAATACTGATGAATAAAATAATGACACAAATACAATCAAAATGTACATACGTTCCTGCGCTAAAAATAATAAAGCATTAACACTTGTTAATACGTATGATACAAAAAAATTACTATTGGGTAATTTTATTTGAAGAACAAAATTTGAATTATAAATCACATTTTCAACATACATATAGATCCTGATGAAAATGCTGAAGTTCGAGTTGATAGCAGTGTGGCAAATATTATTTTAGTAAATTAAAATAAAAAATTTATTATTAGTAATAATACTCATACCATATATTCTTTTTTCATTGATTAAATTTTTGACAAAACCCTTATTTCTATTATTATTATCCATCAGGACACGCACGTAATTAGTTAGTGTAATAATATCTGAAAAATTCCTTTTGTTTTCAAATTATAACAAAATCTCCAAGTTGATGCATAAACGTACATCATGATGGTTTAAGTCTTTAAAAGTCATTTTCAGATGAATAACAATATATTCTTTCCGCTCTTTATGCAGGTATTCTTTCATTATCCCTATTCGACTTGGGATGAATTCCTTACACCAGGCAGCTTCAATAAACCCTTTAAAAGATAAAGAGCTCAAATGCGAAATATCAGAGCACACCGTTTACCTTGCCCCCGAATCAAAGTCATTTACATTATACCCGGGAACGTGGAGGTCAGTTTAACTTGCTTTCTGGAAAGGAATGTTTTGATATCAATAACATGATTAAAAGTGCAAACAACTCCGTGCTCATCTCCTTGAGAAAATGACGGACTCTAAATTTGAATGTACTAATTGGTGTCCATGGATTCAAGCTTGAAATCAATTACTTTGATTATCATTATAAATTTAAATTTCCAAAAAATTTGTTTTCCATTGGAATCTTTCAACCAGATTCCCATATAGGATTTAGATAATAATCATCAGTTATTTTAGCACTTCAAGAGGGTATTTATTTTATATTGTATTGTTAATTGAATTAGAAAAAAATCAGCTATTATTGTGATTGATGATTTGAAAAAAGCCATTGTAAAAAATAATTTTATTTTGTCATTTTTTGAATTTGTAAAAATGAGGGCTAATAAAATGAAAATAAAAAATAAGGTTAAAAAAATTTATTGTAAAATGAACTTTATATATATATATATATATATATAATATATATTATTTATTCACTTACGCTAATTCAGATAACCAAGCTGGATCTATAACTGTCATGTCACGCATATAAGGCTTTGTTGTTTCAACAACTAAAAAATTTTTTAAAAAATTTAATTAAAATATTTTGTGGAAATTTATATATTTCCCGAATACTTTCAAAATATGAATATAGAACCTTCATGAAAAATAACCCAAGAGGCGTTACGATTAAATAAGACAGATGATGGATGAGCATGTAAAATCTAATTGTAAATAATAAATAAAATATGTATATATATAATAATAATTACGGCAATAAGGAAAAAAATCATTATTATTGAATAGAAACATACGGCATTATTTCTAATAGTTTGAAAACTTCCATCAGGCAACATTTTAGCTGCGTTGGCAAAATATCCACTAACAAGACATTTGCGTATCTTTACAATATTATCCTTATTCCCGGTGCCACAAGATTCAACTGGAACATCAAACCTTTCCATATATTTTCGTAATTGATGACGGATTGATAAAGCTCTTGATAATGCACGAAAATTTAATGAATGATCATAACACCATCTACGAGATTTTTTTCCTTGTGTTACAAATGCATTAAAAACTATAGAAAAAAAATTAATTAACTTAATTGATCTATAGGTGAAAATAAATTAATGATATTAACCATTTAATAATGTGATATGATCGCCTTCTTCGACTGCAAATTTCCTTCTCTCATCTTCAAATTCTTTTGAAGGTTTTGATGGCATAATAAATACATTCTAAAAATAAATAAACTAAGAAATTTAGTGCATCTATATATATTACTATAAAAAATATTATTTTTACTTTTACATACTTGTACTGATAGCATTGCTGCTATTGTTAGTATTTCTTCGCCACATTGATACTTGTAAGAATCTAATAACTAATACATAATCACCATCACAGCAAAATTAAATATACAATGTAAATAAATTTATAATGGCAATAATATTTTTTTAAAATAAATATTCTGATTAACATTAGGACTTACGATTTTTCCAAGCATAGCGTCAACTGGAATTTCAGCCAACTGCATTCCTAGCGGCATTGTCAATCTTCCATAATCATCAAGTGCCTTCAATGAGTATAATAACTAGTAAATAATATTTAAGTTGATAAATTTTTTATAATCGAAATCTAATTGTAGTACAAAACATGTATTGGATAGTGCAATAATATTTATGATTAAATAAAAATAAAAACCTCCAAAGCACGTATCATCAAATCAGAAGGAGGTGGCGATATAAAATCAAATCGTAGAACGTTATCAATGCCTAGAGCTTTTAGGTGAAGTATAAATTGAGCTAAATTACTCCTAAAATTGAATTTAATGGTGATTGAATGAAATAAAATAAATAGTATATATAATAAGATACAAAATCATTTACTTTTGCAACAAGAAATAAATTTTAAAAATTACCTTTGTATTTCTGGAACACTATCGTCTCGGAATTGATAAAATGAATCTTCCGTGTAAAGTCTATATGCTTTTCCAGGTTTTAATCTCCCTGCACGTCCAGCTCTTTGTCGAGCTGATGCTTTCGATATCGGAGAGACAGTTAAACTTTCCATACCAGTTTTTGGATTGTATGCTCGTAGCTAGTTATTAGTCAGTATAAAATTTTATTGTTAAAAAAAAAAACGATAAAAAAGATTTATATAATGATACAACAAACATAAATAATATATATACTTTGACAAAGCCACAATCAATAATATACACGATTCCTTCGATGGTTATTGATGCTTCTGCTATATTTGTGGCGACAACTACTTTACGTGTATTATAAGGTGTTGTTTTAAATATTTCTAATTGTTGCTCATATGGTAAACCAGCATAAATAGGTAATGTAATTATTTCCATAGCAGAACGTGGTAATCTGTTGATTTTCATTATTAAAATTATAATTAAAAAGAAACAATAATAATAATAATCAGCTAAAGAAAAAGTTGTTTACGTGGTAGCTCTTTCTAAAATTTCTTCCGCGACACGATTAATTTCATTCTGACCAGTTAAAAAGACAAGAATATCACCAGGTGGCTCCTACCAATCAATGAATCAATCAACGAATTGAATATAATGATATATCACATTATTAAAGTCAATATATACCTTTACATGTATATCAAATATGGTTTGAATAGTTTTTTCAACGTAGTCTGAACAAGGCTCTGATAAATATTGTATGTCAATAGGAAAAATTTTCCCCTCCAACGATATTATAGATACATTATCCTTTGTAGGATCGTTGGATTTATTTGTATTAAAAAAATCGTAAAATACTTTGGCATCAATGGTAGCCGATGAAATTATAAGTTTTAACTCGGGACGTTTTTTCTGAATTCTATTATCATAAATATAAAATTTATTATTAATATTGATGATGATAATAATAATGTTGTTGTTAGAGTTGAAAATTAATCTATTATCCGATTGGTTCCCACCAATAGACACCAACTTTTTAAGTAATCCCAATAAAAGGTCTGTGTACAAACTACGTTCATGAGCTTCATCAACCATTATCACACTATAACGTGATAATAATGGATCACCGAATGCCTCACGAAAAAGCATTCCGTCTGTCAAGTATTTGATCCGTGTTTTATGTGGATCACAACATTCATCAAATCGAACACTATAACCAACCTTTTCGATTAAAATATTTAAATTTAATAAATATGGTTTAAAATAATAAAACAATACAGATTTCATAGTAATTACCTCCTCACCAAGTTTTACATTCATTTCTGTCGCCACTCGATCTGCAACTGATATAGCAGCCACACGACGGGGCTGTCAACTCAAATAATTTAATATTAAAAATTTTTTGATATTTTTTTTGACTAGTATTGTTATTATTATTACCTGGGAGCATGCTATTGTTCTATCACCTGCTGCCCAACCTGCTTCATAAAGATATTGTGGTAATTCTTCAATTTTTTGAAAAAAAAATCATTAATACTGTTTAAATCGAGATTTTTTAATGATATTCTTCATCATATATCAGTCAATTATACATACGTGTAGTCTTTCCACAGCCAGTTTGACCAACTATAATTGTTGTTTCGAATTTTTCAACAAGATACAATAATGGATTGCCTATCTCAAAAATATAAAAGTTTAAATAAAATTAGTTATTACTATGTTTATTTCAATAACAATATATATAGATGTATATATAAAACGTATATATTTACGTGATTTATAAATTGGCAATCTTTTTCTTTGTTGCTGAATTGATAATGTAGAATTGTTTACAAATGCAAAAATATTTTCGTTTGTTTCTTTTTCTGTCTCACGGTCAATGCTTGCCCCTAAGTAAAATTAAAGTATATATAAATTGTTAACGACATATTAATGATAAATATACGTGTATATTTTGTTTGACGAAAATACCTGGAGCAATTGTTCCTGGTTTCCAAAATTCCATTTGACTAATTTTATATGCAATCAAATTTTACTATAATCAACATAAATTCGAGGGTATTAAATGTTGACATGTTCACATGATTTATAGTTTATAAAAAAAAATCAAAAAAAAGTGGCAAGATGTTGTTTATTTTTATAAATAATAAGTAGTTTTTAATTAAATAGAATATACATAAAAAAGAACATGATCGCTTTGACAAACAAATTAATAATGTCTCTTGTTTCTATGATCACGATCCCTATCACTTTCTCTAGATGTATACCTGTCCCTATCACGATCCCTCTCATAACCTCTATCACGATCCCTATCACGGTCTCTGTCGCTCTCTTTGTATCTGCTTTTACTGTAATCTTGTTCTTTATCGTCAAATTTTCTAGCCTTATTGTATCTGTCTGCATCTTGATTTCTGTCTTTATCGTGATCTCTACTACTTCGTTTATGGTTATCTTTATGAAAAACATCACTTATATTGTTGCTTTGTGATCTCTTTGCTTTTACGTCTTCAACGGCTTGTTTCTTACGCACTCTAGGATCAATTACCACATAATCATCAGGGTCGTCTCTTCTCTGCATTAAATCTTTGCCTTTAAGATCTTTTTCAAAGACAAGAAGATGCGATAACCATCCTTCATCAGTTTCCTCTTCTTTATGCTCGCCAAATGTATCCCTACAAGACAAACAATCAGGTACTGAGTGAAGAAGGCATAAATTTACTTCTTCAACTTTCTTTTTTAAATTTTCTTCGGAAGGCAACACAGAATCGAGTTTGTCCTGAAAAGCTTTTAATTTCTCCAAAGTCTAATGATAATAGTTTAAACCATTTATTAAATCAAAAAAAAACTCTTTCACACGTAATATTGTATTTTTATAATAATATATATTCACACTTACTAAATCCTGATTCTCTTTTTTCTTTTTAGTTGCATGTGCTTTACCTGAAACCAAATATTGTTCCCTTTGAAGTTCTATATATGATCTTTTTTTATCTTTTTTTTTAGATTCCTTGGCATTCTCTAATTTTTTTTGTTGATCTATTTTTCTAATATCATCTTTTACTTGTTCAATCTCTTGTCGAACTGCATCTCTATAAAAAGCAAATAGATTTTAATTAAGGGAAAACTTAACAAATAACAATGAAAACAAAACCTACTTTTTAGATAATTGTGGACTTTTTTCCAAAGAATTGTCTGATTTCATTGATTCGTGTATCCTTTTTACATTTTGTCTCATTTTCTTGTCAAATGATTCTGCATTTCCATCATCATCGTCATCATCGTCATCCTTGCCATCTTTCTTTTCTTTTTCCTCTTCCTGATTCGTCTAATATATCAACCAACCAACCAATCAATCAATCAATCAATCAATAAAAATAAATTGAGAATATTTATTTAAGCCATTCTTTCTAACCTTATCAGATTCAATCCGTTTTAAATCAAAATCAGTAACTGCGGGTTCTTTGCTTAATCTTGGATCATTCTCGACTAAATCATGAATACTTTTAATTTTTAGGTTAGGATTGTTTCCGCTTTCAAAATCATTTGTCTCTTCACCAAATGATAATAATGCCACATTTCTATAAAAATCAAATGATAGTTATTATTATTCTTATTATTACTATAATACTATTGATAAATAACCACCTAATTATAAATAAATAATTTAAAACATACTTTTTTAATTTCTTTTTCTTTGCTTCAACTTGAGGTTGTTGAACCAAATTTTCTTGTAAAACACTGATACGTGGAATGATATCATCAAAAGGATTCCAAACAACTTCTGTTGAGATTATTTGAGGTGGATAAAGAGGTCGTTCATTCTCATCAACCTCAAGTTCGCCAATTTTTAAAACATTGAATATTGTATCATCCACTACCTTTCCAAATATTGTATGCTTGTTTTGTAATTCGTCAGTTCTATCCAGAGTGATGAAAAATTGACTACGGTTATCATTTTTTCCTGCATTAGCCATAGCCACAAGTCCACGCCTTACAAATCTTAAACGTGTGTGAAGTTCATCAACAAAAGGTCCTCCATATATTGAGTCACCACCTATACGTATATATATATATATATTATATATACATTGTAATATAAAAAAAATATAAAATCATGTATATAATCTAAATAGCAAAATTTACTATTTATTCTTATAGATCTAGCTGATTACTCGTCATCATCATATTTACCATGCCCTGTACCAGTTGGATCTCCACATTGTACAATAAAACCAGGAACAATTCTTCAAATATGTATGTATGTAAAAATAAATAAATATATAAGTTGTAAAGTATATTTCAATGTATTATTGATTTTATTAAATATAATTTCTAGATAAAGAACCTAATCATGTAAACTCACTTGAGTATAAATAATATACCTGTGAAAAATTGTTTTATCGTAATATCCTTCGAGTGAGAGTTGTATGAAGTTACGACAAGTTTTCGGTGTTTCCTTTGAAAATAACTCTATTGAAATATCACCCGAAGTAGTATGTAAAATAACTTTACCACTATATAATGTTTTATCAATATATAAGCAGGTATGTAAAATAAAAAACCGATAATTATCATTATATTAATATATACTAACTTTGTATGTGGTTCTTGTATATAAATATTGCTCATTTCCAAAAATAAAATTTATTAAAAAAAATTTCATGTGCGGATTTTATTTTGTTTTGTACCCCATATTAAATTAATATCTCTCAATTTTGGCCCAAAAAACTGATGTTCTAAATTATTTCAAATTGTCAATACTAATATGGTTATTGACAAGTAGTAGCAGTTCAATAAAACCACATATATGTCACAAGTGTCATTTTGTCCCAAAGAAATAACTGGATAGCAATATTTACGTCAGTTACTACTATGAGCACAGTTCCAAAGGCTGCCCCAATATAGAGTACCGAGGATTACATGTATTGTATTTTGGAATTCCCACCATGAATCAAAAAATTGCATCTTAGAAAAACATCCACCAATGGATATTTAATGCTGGTGGCCACTACACGTATTTTTGTAATAATAAAATAATTGTAAATTTTAATTAATAATAAATCATAAGATAATGCTTTTGATGGCACCATGAACAATGAGTATCTTCTAACTGAATATTTATGCCGATAGAAATATTATTGTGGTGGCTATCTTGATTTGGGATTGGTTTGAAAACGCGTATAGCATAGACGCGAGGTCACAACAACACAGACATCGTCAATTGACCTGAAATTAGTTCCTGGATTTCTCCTTTAATTAATAATTTCTGCTCGGACGCTTTTCTTCACTATCAATTCATACTAATACATTCAGTCAGTCTTGGTTGATTTTTCCGAAGATGTAGTTTAGCAAAGTTGCCATCCTTGTACTTGAACGGATGCCTTCGTCGGACTCCGACACGCTTAAATCATCTTCATAAACTTCGTTATGTACCTTTTCATCTTTCCTTTTGAATAGTCTCTCTCAAGTATCTTTTTTTAAAACAAATTAGCTTAAGATGTAATAAACTTTTATTATTAACGATAAAAACAATGATAACAGTAAGTTTTTCATGAACTGACCAGCTGCGGTAGTGACCTATATAATATGTTTATGACAACTTTACCTGATAATCTTTAACACCACCATATTATTAATATTATATTAATATATTGTTTATTGAAATCTGTCGAAACGAGAACTTTTTAATTAATAATAATAATAATAAAACAAGAGATCAAAACGAAAATACGTTCGTCAGATATGAGTGTTTATTTATATTTCTATATATAATAATAATAATAATAATAATAATAATGAATTTCAAGAAAGGGTCAATCCGAACATCCAGAAAACAATTATATTATTTACTAATATCATAAAAAAATCATTCAATGGTGGTGGTGATTATTGATGCAACTCGTTACTAATAAATAATAAACACCAGTATTAATAAATAGTTATTTACTTTGAGTACTAGATGATGAAAAAAGTTGTCATCACGCAATCTCAAAATCAAGTTAATAGTTAATAATTGTTACCATCCAATAATTGTCACCGCTATTTACTAGATGATGACAAAAGTTATTGTCACACGATCCCGAAAGCAAGTTGATATTAATAAATTGTTAAATTACTTTACCATCCAATCATTGTCACCAGTATTTACTCCAGAATATTTAATATTATGGGCTCGTTAACAGTAGCTGTTTATATACGACAAACACTATGCGTGGATACACGAGGCCATAAACATTTGTAACCTCGGCTGAGTATTGACATATTAGTAGTGAAAATGAAAACCATGCTAGAAATTCGATGCATGAAGAAGGAATCTGGTTCCAGTATACTCATTCCCATTAAGCTTATCTGATGCAAATTAATTCTAACTGGATTTTGCGCAACATGAGTAAAATGTTATTGGCTAAAGGAGCTATAGATGAATATGATTCTGATGAAACGACCATAATCAACACCGCCATAAGGTTTAATAAAGCAGTTTGGGTATATTTTTATAAACCTAACACACACGACACATATTGAAAATATTCAAATCTAGATTATTTACCTCTAGATATCTACATACCTCTTCATAGTCAAATATTGTTTTCGTGTCTTGCGTATTCCTATTGACTACAACTATATCTCCACCATTCATGACATGCATATACTTCTCCCAGTTTTGAAATTATAGATACTGCTTGGGATTATTAGTGAGCCTACCTTGAGTTTTGCGTCTGTTATTCTTAGATTTGTGAGTCATTCTTACTATATATCAAAATAATTGAGATATACAAATTCTTTACGAAAAATAATAAAATCTACATATTATATCAGATTTTGCAAGGATCCATCCATGCTCTTTGAAAAGGATAAATACAATTTTCTGCATATTTGTGCTGATAAACCATTTTTTAATATTTCAAAGTATTGTTATTATTATAATTTAGCTTTAAGAAACAAACAAGGATAAAATAAAAAGATAAATAATAAATTTATAGTGGAGAATAAATCGATCCTTTCTTTACAATTATTGCTAGAATCTAATGTTTATTAATTAACTAATTTCCAATTAATTAATAATGAAATCTTTATTAACATTTTAGAGAAAAGAGCTGAAATCAAGGTTATCTAACGAACTATCATTAATTGTAAAATTTTTAAAGCTTTTAGATTTAGCAATCTCATCATCCAATATTCTACTTGTATGATATGCATCTGGATGTGATTCGTGTGCTTGTTGCGAAGCACTACTACCACTACTAGTAGTATTATCATTATCATTTTTAATAATTTCATCATGTTTATTTTGAGCAAAAGTAGCAAGCTCTCTGCTAGTTGGTCTTTTTGATGGATACATATCCCAACATCTTTGCATCATTTGTACATAATCTTCAGGCATTTCAGGTAATATTGGTGGTCGTAAACCTTCTTCACATATATCAAAAATCAAATGATGATTGTGAGCTCT